>KN490843.1:10311-23396 GCA_000787155.1 Scartelaos histophorus | reverse complement strand
GGGACCGGAGGAGGACGTCACGTAAAAACATGAAAATGAACTTGAAGTGTTATTTTTTTTTGTTTGTATCCATAAATATTTAATCGAACAACATCAGTCACTATTTATTTTCTGACGACTTTATTTTCTTTGCGTTTTAAAGCTCCTAAACAATAATGATTTAATGTAAACTTCAAGAAGTTCAGTTCAGTTGTAATTGTAATTTAAAAGCTTATTAATAATTAAAATTGTATTCACTTTAATATGGTTGTTGAGTAAGAAGAGAATAGTTATACTTTGTTATGCCCATATATGGAAAAAGTTCTTCTGAAGGTTTTGGAGCAGAATTATATGGCACGGAAACAGTCAGCACATGATATATAAATTAGAAAAAAAACAAAACAAAAAAAACCCAAAAGACCCTGGCTTAGGCTATAAGAGATTTGTCCTTGTAACTCATCTCCCTGCTGACTAATTTAGGCTCGCTCACGAGGTTCTCTCTGTGACTAAAATAGACACAGGTAGGGAGTGCTATTGTTGTGTAGTGTACAGTACTGGTGACAGATAGACTGCATAGTGGTCCAGTCCTAATCTGGAGACCACCTGCTGAATGCACTCTGTTTATCAAAGAATGGATCAAAAGCAAGGTCTAAAAAGAGACAGCAGGCAAGCTGACAGACAAAATGAATAACTCAATAAAATAGCCTTCTTGCTCACATAAATTGTGTTTCTAATTGTTTTACAATATGCTGATTCACCTATAATTAAAGGTGCACTATGTAACTTTTCTAATGGTGGAGGGTCTGTTTTCTACTCATCTCATAGAGGTGTTATGGCTTTGTCTGAAATGTTCTAATGTTGACACTGATGTATCTATTCATAGAGACAAGCAGGAGGGGCCACCAGGCCAAGTTACAGATCTGTGAAGGTAACTCTGCTCACAATGTTTATACTGTGGGACTTTCAAGCAAACCAACAGCTCCATTAAGGCAAACATGGATGTGCACCAGAAAAGTAAAAAAATACATCAATACATCAATCAGAATACAATGCAGGGTGTAAGATGCTGGCAGGGAAAGCTTACATGGAGTTGCAGGCATAGTGTACAGAAACATCTGTACAGAGTACGGGCTGGAGACCCCAAGGTCGAGGTGGGAAACACCTCCAAAGGTTGTGGAGATTGACCGAGCCAAGATCCTGTGGGACTTCCAGATACAGACTGACAGAATGGTGATGGTGAACCAACCAGACATAGTGGTGGTCGATAAGCAACAGAACAAGGCCGTGGTGGTGGACGTTGCAATACCAAGTGATGGGAATATCAGGAAAAAGGAGCACGAGAAACTAGAGAAATACCAGGGGCTCAAGGAAGAGTTGGAGAAGGCCTGGAAGGTGAAGGCAACAGTGGTGCCCGTGGTGGTCGGGACACTCGGGGCAGTAACCCCCAAACTGGAGGAGTGGTTACAGCAGATACCAGGAAAAATAACAGATATCTGGAGGGCCTGAGGTGGATGAGGGTGAGAGAGACCAACCACCGTGGAAGGTGAGGAACACATGAACTTATCACATGAAGCCGGGCATTGTGGTACATCAAGAGGAACCCAGGACCTACTGCAACAGTTTAGGGTCTGACAATGAGTTTAAGGGTTTCATCCCAATACCTAATGTAAGTCAGACTGCCATTTTCTAGCCAGTAGAGGTTTATGCGTCCCTCCATGGATATGCTCAGAATGGGTATCAGCTCCTCCATTGTCTCCTGGAGTGCTGACTGTCTAGCAGGCCTCAATGGGAGGCACCCTTTCTGATACTATGGTCAGTCATGTAGGAACCCACCAGCGTCCAGTCCTGTCTGTTTCTGTTCACTGTGTACACCTTTGATTTCAGCTCTGGGTCCTGCCACCTGCAGAAGTTCTCTGATGACCCTGCAGTGGTGGGTGTATCAGGACAGGTGGACAGGAGGTGGAGGACAGTACAGGACACTGATTGCAAATTTTGTGGTCCCAGGCAAACCATCTGCTCCTGAACGTGGACAAGTCCAAGGAACTGATTGACTTTAGGAGAAAGAGGACACCAGTGGAGGCCGTAACCATCCAGGGCCATGACGTGGAAATAGTGGAACAACAGGGTGGACTGGAGGAACAGTTATGCAGTAATGCTGTGTACAAGAAGAGCATGAGTAGACTCTACTGCCTGAGAAAGCTCCTCAGGTCTTTCATTGTGTGCAGCAGGTTACTGGAGATCATCTCCCAATCTGTGGAGGCCAGTGTCCTGTATTTCCCTGTGGTCTGCTGGGGGAGTAGCACCAGAGACACTGGGGGATTGACAAACTGATCTGTAATACTAATCATGTGATTGAGTTTGAGCTGGAGTCCTTTGTCACAGTGAGGGACAGAAGGACAAAGGACAAACTGCTCACCCACTGCACTAGTCTATAGAGTCTATAGAGGGACAGAGGAGCTTGTTGTCCTACAGCAAGATCATCGTGTAACTTCTATGACATCTATGAATATGACTTCTTTATTAATAAGAGTGTCTGAAAGGAGATTTTCAAAAATAAGATTTGGTCATGAAGTGTTATCCAGGATAGTGATGTTGCATTGTAATGAACTGCCCCAAATCAAAATAAAAATAAAAAAGTTTCTACTCATCATCATATTGCAATACAAAAATCGCCCAGCAGAGAGCAGCAGATACAATTATTGAATTTTGGTGCAACCTCTCCACTCTTGTTTGCATATAAATTGTTCCAACACAAAAAACACAACAGCTAATTATTAGGATTATATTAGGATTACATTATCAAGGCAGACAAATGTAGATTGATAAAAGTCTATGGTTTTCCTTTTTATCCTCAGACGCACTTTCTCTATAAATGGACTTGCTCCAGTTTGTTTGTGCTTGTCGCTGCTCAACACAACCAGTCCTGCATAAGCTACTGTAGTTTGCTCTCTAAATTTGAGACAAGGTGACAAAGATAAATTTGAGATATATTTAAGACAAGACACTGAATGTTACCAGAAAAATACAGAGATTTACATTTGATACTTAAAAAAAGATTTTCATTAATGTTTTTATGCTTTTTAAGTGGACAGGGAGATTTTTCTGAAACTGAAACGTGAACAGAGCCAGAAAAATTCAAACTTCACTGCATTTTTTTTTCAAGTTTCAGTTTTACAATGTTTTCATATGGAAGTTTACATGTTGAGAAAGCAAACTGATGAAAACACATCCATTTTGCCTGTCTCGTCTTAATGATGTGCATATAAGACACATTTAGTGAAGCTTTTATCACTTTTTGATCAGCAGAAACATAAGCAGATTTACAGACGGTATAACAATGTTCACCTGACCAGTTTAATCTCGTTCTTTGTGCAGCTCTTCCTGTCATCAGCAGTCTGGGTTTTTCCACAGCCACCGACTGCTGCATCATTATTTAACATGGCTCAGTCAGGTGTCGGCTCTGCAAGTCATTCAAACTCAAACAAGAACAAAATAACATTATAAAAGAACATTCAACATTTTGATTTCAATTGTTTCTGCGGGTAAAAGGTTCGCTATATAAAGTCCGAATAATAAATGAACTACAACGGCGTAGTCTGACCTCTCTTGTTCAAATAAATATAAAATTTAAAAAGTATTATCCGGTACTGATACAGAGGTGGAGTTCATATCCGTCTGATATTTTGTCAGCTGCAAATTTAGGGTTGGGAAAGGTTAACGCCTTTCTCATGAAGCGAGATAGTGATAAAACATCTGGAAAACTAAGCCTGATTTGCAATAAAATGTGACCAGTCAGCGATGATAAAACGGTATTTCCTGAATCAAGGCATGTACCAAGAAGGTGGCATGTGTTCTTGACCCTTTTTTGTCTTTTTACAGTCAAAAAGTAAAAAAAAAAAATCAATAGGTACCGGTTACTTCTGTTAGTAGAAATTTTACATTTTTACATCCTCATCAATAAAATGCCTGTCAAGTACTTTTGAGACATAATGCAAGTACTTTTGAGACATAATGCACGTACTTTTGAGACATAATGCACGTACTTTTGAGACATAATGCAAGTACTTTTGAGACATAATGCAAGTACTTTTGAGACATAATGCAAGTACTTTTGAGACATAATGCAAGTACTTTTGAGACATAATGCAAGTACTTTTGAGACATAATGCAAGTACTTTTGAGACATAATGCAAGTACTTTTGAGACATAATGCAAGTACTTTTGAGACATAATGCAAGTACTTTTGAGACATAATGCAAGTACTTTTGAGACATAATGCAAGTACTTTTGAGATATAATGCAAGTACTTTTGAGACATAATGCAAGTACTTTTGAGATATAATGCAAGTACTTTTGAGACATAATGCAAGTACTTTTGAGACATAATGCAAGTACTTTTGAGACATAACACCTGTAATTGAATGCGGGATATTCCAGGAAAAGCCGTAACTTCTCCATGGAGACAAGCAAATGGCAAATCCTCTGCTTGTTCATTAAGATAATAATTGTATGAATGTACGTGAGCCGGGGAGCAGAGTTAGCCCAGTTTGGTCCAGTTAATGAGCAGGTGAGGAGGGGCCACCACAACAACACCACCACCCAGGCTCTGATGGGGACAGTCCCCGGAGACAGAACGCTTTTGTGGGCTTGAAGATCAGCAAACTCCCCTGAGAACGAAAGGTAAGCTGTTTATATATAAATTTATATAGTATGTATCGATGAATTTATTTAAATATGATCATTCTTACAACAAAATGTAAACCCAAAGATAAAGAGTCTAAATTCAGAAAACTTATAGAGAAAAGACTCAAAGTGTACAGGTCATATATTATAGAAAATTGACTCTTGTGAATTTGAAGTGAATTTGAAGTGAATTTGAAGTGAATTTTAAGCCACGCTATATGTTATTTCCTCAAAAACATACCTGGAGCAGTGTTTTGTTTCATGCACACGTTTGAGTAATAATTTATTAGTCTGATTACATCTCCAAAGCTCAAAATGTTCTTGTGATGTTAGCAGCTACATTTTACCACCTATTCAGTAGAGAAAGACAATTCCAGGGCTCATCCAAATGATTCTAATGAAGGTGTATGGAGTTTAAAAACAGAATGGACCATTTCCTGTATTATGACAAGGTGGGAGAGTGAAGTGTTTTATGTTTGCAAAGAAATATGCAGGGTCTGAGTGTTAAACATATGTGTAATGGAGATGTATAATGTATAATGTATAATGTATAATGTATAATGTATAATGTCACCAGCTTCTTTCTATTTGGTGACACAAAAATCATGATTAACAAATTAGTCTTTGTTTCTATGTTTGTAAGGTACTAACACAAACTCAAGGCCGGTGGATTCTGACTTATTCAGCAGAAAAGAAAAGAGGCTATTTAAATTAACCAAATGTGAAAATCAAGTCAGCAGTTCTGTAAAGCGGGAAACTGTCTGAGGGTTAATCAAGTCCAATCACATCTGGAAACAGCTGCAGGGAAAACCACACGAGCCCGACTATGAACCAAGACTGTGACCAAGAGGAGGCTTGTGATGGGAAGCGGTTTGGACAAAAGGAAATTAAAGGTAATATTTAATAGGGCTTGTTCAAGACGGTGATTCATGGAGAAAATCATAATAACAATATTTTACAAATCTGTGTCACACCAAGTATTCAGTTATATTTAACACCGCGTGAGTTGTGTGCTCCTCTTTATTTAATGTATTTTATGGGTTTTTATTTATTTATTGCTGTCTTATGGCTTTGCTCTTATTTGATTTTACTGGTTTATTATTTTAGGACTATTATGTTTTAATCTGTGTTTAATGAGTGTTTATTTTATTATTATTGTTGCTTTTAGTCTGTATTTGTGCAGCACTTTGGAAACTGTTGTTTATGAAATGTGCTATAGAAATAAAGTGGATTGGATTGGATATTTAAGCAAGACTTTTTGCCATACTTTTACTATACTTGTTTTATACTCTAAAAGTTTTGGCTTTATTAGATTAGCTTTATTATTAAATATTAGATGGAATTTTGTTGTCAAAACTTTGAAAATACCATATTTTATTTTATTTGATTTTATTTGATTTTATTTGATTTTATTTGATTTTATTTTATTTTATTTATGGTCCTTATGATGTCCTTCCAAAGTATGACATTGTAATTGAGATAATTGAAAGAACCAGTGAGAGGAAATTTAAAACACTGGTCATGACAAACTTAAAATATAAACTTTAAATAAATAAAAATAAAAGCAAAGAAAAAATAATTAGATTAATCAGATTTTAACTATAATTTCAACTTTCTCTGACCCGCTTTCATTTAGTCTGGTCTAAACTGTACACATAAAAACAAATGGCGAGGATCCTGGCAGCGTAACAGCAGCTGACTCAGATAACTGCAGATGACTATAGCATAAACCAAAGCGCTGGCCTCCATGTGTGGCTATAGCATTTAAAATGGCCGTCTCTTTAGTCATGAAGGATTAATACGCTATAATTAACTGCTAATTTGCGGCTGAGTTCATATTTTCCACACCACACAGGCCAAGTCGCTCAGAGCTCAGGATATAAACATTGAAAAGCCGAACAACTTTACGACCGTTAGAAATGACAGGAGATTATCACACAACCCGAGCCAATTATTACGGCTGATCAACAATGAGGCTTTGAAGTGGTTCGGGATTTTGCAGGCTTCATTGGACAGTGATGTAGAAATCCCATTCATGTTTTTCCAAAGACTGTGGTTATTGTAAATCCTCATAACCCAAAACCTCCACACCAATTCTGGCTCTAACCATAATCACTCTTCTAAAGCTGTGGAGATTGGGTAATAGTTCTGATTAAGCGGTAAATGCACATTTCCTTTAGAGATAAGTTCATTGTACGTTTAGTTTATGACATTTCCCTCTGATTTTCAACATTTTATTTTCTTTCTCCTTGTACGTTTGAATTGGTTGATCTGCTTGTCTATTATACCTATCTGAACTTGTGGAGACTGCACTTTATTAAACAAAATGGACTCTTGTGAGCTCTAAGTCATGTTACCTAATGAAAAACATGCCTGGATTGTTGCATTATTAGTCTGTCTGTCTACATAATCTACATTTACCAAGCTCAAAATGCTCTGCTCCGCCTTGTGATGTCATGAAGTGGCAATTCCAGTTTTTTCCTGGATCATGAGAAAACTACATTCTAACTAAATCAGAAAATAGTGTCATGTGGACCCTTTAAAGGCCTATTCAGGGGTTATAATAATCTAAATAATGTTTTTTTTCCTTAAACAAGTTAGTCTACATATGTCACAAGCTGAAGACACAAAACATTTTCATTTCAAATTTAATCTATTGAAGGAAAAAAGCAAAACAAAACAAAAAAACCCCACAAAACAAAACAAAGACAGTTGAATTTTTGGGTAAGACTCAGCCAAAACCCAGTAAACTTATTTGCCAATATCCTCCAACTCAACTTTATTGTTTCAAAGTGTAATTTGGTTGCTCCTCGTCCCATGTTCTCGGCCGGACGTCTTTGACTGTTCCTCATAAGTGTCTCCAGACTGTCCGTGAGCGTTTGGCCCAGTCTCAGTGTTTGGGGGGTCTGTTTCGTGGTCTGGACCCGGGTCTGTCCACAGTCTCCAGACCTGACGTGGTTTTGGTTCTTCTGGTGCCTGGCTGAGAGGCTTCACCACACTCTGTTTATGTTGGAGCTACTTCACCGGGAAACCAGAACTCACAGGGTTATGCATGGAAGGAGGAAATGAAAAAGTGTATTTCATCCAACATAACACATTTGGTGGAATAATTATTTTGGAGCGTTGATTATTCATTGACAAGAAGTTACCAGATGCTTTAACAGTTATTTAACAGTTTTTTGGTCTGCTTTAAACAAAATGAATTTATGCATTTTCTAGAGTATTGATCCCAGAGATTCATCGGTTTAGCATGATTCTTGGGCCAGGCAGAAGGTGAATTTCCCCAAGCCAACAATATACCTTAAAGATGCATTGTGTAACTTTTCTGGTGGAGGGTCTGTCAAATTATTTTCTTTACAGTATAGTATTAAACCTTTCTATCGTCATGGAAACAGAACCAGAGTAAGTTACAGGTTAGATCTGTGGAGGCACAGTCAGAATGCCTGTTTTTTGAAATATTTTGAGTAATAACAAATGTAAGGTAAATCTGTTTAATGTCATATTGTGGAACATTCTAAGCAGAGCAATGTGACATATCAATAGAAACAAGAAGGTGATGGACCCCCAACCAAAAAGTTACACAATGTAACTTAAGAACATAAAGAGAAATCCCGAAACGTTGCATGTCCTAATAAATCTTCACAAGTTTGCAAGTAAGACGGTGTGCGGGATTTCTCTTTATGTTCTTGAGTTGCTCTCTCTCCTCCAACGCACCCGTTTTGAGGAATTGATGTGCGAAGTTCTCATCCTTACACAATGTAACTTAAAAAGAAGACTATAATGTGCCATGAAATATCCAAAAAGTAAATTCACAAATGTTAAACCTGATCACTTCTATTACTGAGCAGACTCATAATCTTATTGTATTGCAGCAAAAATCAGCATTTTCTATTCATTTAAGCTGTCCCCATCTGTATTAAACATTATTGGCTAATGAAATATTGCAGTGTCATCTGAAACCCAGCAACAATTCAGAAAGCAAAACATTGAGATTTATGAAAATTGTGCATGAATTATTGATATTGTAAATAATAATTATCAGAGTTGTCAACTTGTAGGATTTCACTGTTGTGTGTTAAGTAGATTCAAAAGTACAAATGTATTAACTTTCAAATTCTTCTCTTGGCAAACCAAACATGCAGCTTTTAAGTTACCAAAGCCCTATTACCGCTGACCCAAAGATGAATGAACATTTGACTGACTGAACCAGCGTCAGTGGTTTCCTGGCCCTCATCGTGTTACTACATACTGCACAGGGGCATGATGGGAGATTTTCCGTGGCTTCCTTGGATGCAGCTTCAGAGACCAAACCTCCCCTAGACCCTCTCTCTCTTTTGCAATGTCTTTCTCCTGACAGCGGATAATGGAAATATGAATTGGTTGCATATGAGATGACGGCGCCATGCACACACTGCTCTGTATGTGACGGAGGTCTGAGGCATGAAGAGGTGCAGTTTTGGACGATTGATAAAGAACAAAGTAGGAACAAAGTGAATGCACTAGTGTGGCGCCGAAAGTATTGTGGTTTGGGACTTTGAGGAAACCACACACGCATGCAGAAAATCAACATCTGCTAATCAGAACCATATGACAGAAGGATTCTTAGATGTCTATTCCCTCGAATCCTTCCCTCGAGTTTTATGAGTGCAGCCAGGTAGTTCATCATGGTTATGCCTCAGAAAAAAGTGACGTAATCAGGAAAAACCTCAATGGCTGTTTCCTTTCTCAGCTGCTTGGGAAGTCTGTAGATCAAAATTTATAAGATGGGAGAACACAGAACAAATATCCCCAAAAGGAAAAAAAAAACAAAAAATTGAAAAAAATTGAAAAAAAAGAAAAAAAAAAAAAAGAAAAGAAAAAAATTTAAAAAAAAATTAAAAATTGAAATTAAATATGCAAACTATCCACTGGTGAAATAATAATAATTAATTAAATTCATTGCACAACTCTATTCTATTGCCCAAAATACAGAACATGAACTTTTAAATGTTTCAGTCATAATATAATGTTCCTCCTTCATCAAAAACATACCTGATGCCATATTTTGCTTCATTCACAATGTTTTATTAATCCTCACAAGTTCCTCTCTCTCTAATCACTCAAAAATCACTGTTTAAATTTTCCTTGGATTGTAAACTGTGTTGTCATGTGTCCATAAGTCATCACCAACATTTCTACCATCAAACTGCTTTCATTACAGCTGCGTTCTTAAATTATCACTCTAGCCACAATAGCCTATAAAACTAATTTTTATTGTAACTCCAAACCAAAGAGGAGGAGCGTAAATTATGTAAAATAATTTGTATTCTAAACACAGGGATTCAAAAACGAACGCTCAAAAACAAAATGCCAAAGCAAAGGTACTCAAAAGAATATTTAAAGGCCAATAACAGTACAAATATGGCATATCTTACACTTCATTTTCAGTGCGTGAGTGTGTTTGCCCTGGTTTACAGTAAACCTCTTATCAAACCTTTTGTTTTGCTGTGGAATCTGGAGCATCCACTTCACTGACTCTGTTCTCTCTGTTTGCCTGCTTATTTGTGCTCATTGAAGCTCATGATATGTTCCTTCTTTCTTTTTCTCCATGTAGCAAGCATCTAATAATTGCCCCATGTCTACCCTCCGGCCATGGCATCCAAAAGGCTCCCCCTGGTGGTGGTTCTGGCTGTATTGGTTTGCCTTGGCGTGAAGCTGGAAGTTTGGGGAGACCAGCTAAAACCAGGACGGGCGCCGCTCATCCCTCATAGACCATTTGTCGTGGTCTGGAACGCCCCGACCGAATCTTGCCGTCTACGATTCAAAGTCGACTTGGATTTAAGCATTTTCGACATTGTTGCGAATCTTAACGAAACTCTCAGCGGCCCAAATGTGACTATTTTTTACCATAGTCATCTTGGATACTACCCGTACTACACCAACTCTGGCATACCCATCAATGGAGGTCTTCCCCAAAACCAAAGCATTACAAAACATCTTAGCAAAGCGAGGGTAGATATTGATAAAATGATCCCACATAAAGATTTTAGAGGACTCGGTGTGATCGACTGGGAAAACTGGCGACCGCAGTGGGTTCGCAACTGGGGCTCTAAAGACATCTACCGCAACAAGTCTAAGGAGCTAATCCGTAAAATGCATCCTAACTGGCCAGAAAGCAAAGTCGAAAAGGAAGCGAAAGAGAGTTTTGAGAAAGCAGGGCAAGCGTTTATGAATCTGACTTTGGCGTTGGCGGATAGCAGAAGACCGGAGGGATTATGGGGGTTTTATTTATTCCCGGATTGCTATAACTACGGATACAAGCAGTATCCTCAAAGATATACAGGAGAATGTCCAAATATAGAGCACGTGAGGAACGACCATCTGATGTGGCTGTGGAAGCAGAGTACGGCCTTGTATCCGTCCATCTATTTAGATTATGAACTCCAGTCTTCAGCCAATACGGTGAAGTTTGTGCACTACAGAGTCAAAGAGGCCATGAGGATCGCTTCAATCGCCCGGACCGACTACACTCTACCGGTTTTTGTTTACTCCAGGCCATTCTACGCTTATACATTTATAGTGCTGTCACAGGTAAGGCCGACTTCAACCCACTTGCAACCTTTTACGGCGCTGTATTGACGTACTAATATGCATATATACGGTGTAGACATTTTCAAACCTCTTTTTGTCTGTGCTCTAAAATATATTTCTCATGTGCAAATTCTCCTTGGCAGAGTGACCTGATCCACACTATTGGAGAAAGTGCTGCTTTGGGTGCAGCTGGTGTTGTCCTGTGGGGATCATCAGAATATGCACGATCAGAGGTAACAGTAACAAACCTAATGTGACATGGTATATTTGTATGTTTTATTAATTTCCATCATGTAAACTTACCACTGAACCAATTAAATTTCTCAGCAAAATTGTCCTGAAGCCTTTGGTTTTATTGTTGAATGTCTCTACCCACTCTATAGCCCATTTCACACTGCTTAGTGCTCTGTTAAATAATGGCTATGTTATACTTTGGTATACTTTGTTATCTTTGTTACAGGGAAATTTATTTTTAGTTTTTTGTAATTTGACCCATTCTTCAAGGCAACCCATCAAGAACAAGACTGTCCTAGAATTTTTTTTCCCCCATGTGTCTATGTCCCTATCACACGCATAAAAGTGGTGCTGGTCATTAAAATCTTTTATTAATCTAAATTTAATGCCATTGTCTTGTTTATGTATGTATGTATGTATGCAAGCATGTATTATGTATGCATGAATGTATTATGTATGTATGTATGCATGTATGTATGTATGTATGCATGTTTGTATGTATGTATGTATGTATGTATGTATGTATGTATGTATGTATGTATGTATGTATGTATTTATTTATTTTTTATTTATTTCAGAAACATGTAAATATACCAGAACTGAATCCAGAAGTGAATCACATGCTCTTTTAATTAATTTATTTACCTCTTTAGAAAAACTGTCTGACGGTTAAGCACTACATCGACGGGCCCCTCGGTCATTACGTCATCAACGTCACCTCAGCGGCCAAACTATGCAGCAAGGCTCTGTGCAAGAAGAACGGCCGCTGTGTACGCAAAAGCCTGGACTCCGCCTCCTACCTGCACCTCAACCCACGCTTCTTTCAAATCTACCGCAACCCCTCTCCAGCAGGGGGCCCCCTCTTCACCGTCAGGGGCCATCTTAACAACCACGACATCCTGGACATGAAGCATAAGTTTACCTGTCAGTGTTACCAGGGCTGGACAGGGGTGTACTGCGAGGTGCCCCAAAACCCCGGGCCTATCCAACCGGAGATAGAGGATTCACTGCTTCCCTATCCCAGAGAGCGCGGCCTCCTGGGAGATTTACTGCTTCTGTTGTCTCTGCATTTTTCCTGTATTTGCGTTATAATGTTTTTAGGTTTATGTTTGATTATCAAGTGTCTTATACTGTGACGGCATTGCTTGCAAATGAGGAAAGAGAAAGTGATCAAATTTATAAGAAGGGAAAAGTAAGTGGAGCTGGGTGAGAAATGTGTGTTTTACGACAGGAATATCAGAGTGGTGTTCAAGATTAAAGGTGTACTATGTAACCTCTCTAGTGGCAACTTGCTTGTTTCCATGGAGATGTTATTGCTTCCCTGGATTTTCTCACAGTATGGCATTAATTATATATTTTTCACATGTACTTTATAACAATTGTTTTTATTGCTCAAAATATGTACAGATCTGACCAGTAACTTGGCCTGGAGGTAGAAGGATAAGTCTAATGCCACACTATGGAACATTCCAGGACAAGCCATAACATCTTCCTCGAACCTTCACCTTAACATGGTGGAGGGGTTTGAGTGGTTGAGCGATCCTGAGAGCTATGTGGTCCGGAGCTTCATGCCCCTGGTAGGGTCACCCAAGGCACCGGTGGACGGGTCTTAAGAGCGG
>KN490843.1:0-10255 GCA_000787155.1 Scartelaos histophorus | reverse complement strand
ACCACACCAAGGCCAGTTTCATCGCCCAGAATGACGATACCGTGGCTCCACCCTGGAGCCAGGCCTGGGATGGGTGCTCAATAGTGAGTGCCTGGTGGCCAGGCCTCCCCCATGGGGGTGGCCGGGTACAAACCAAAGAAGTGACGTGGGGCCGCCATCCCTTTGGTCCACTTCTAGCAGGAGGTGCTAGAGGATCTGGGCAGCAGACAAAGGCGGGGGCCTCGACAACCGGATCTTCGGACATGGAGACTAGCTCTGGGGACATGGAATGTCACCTCGCTGGGGGGGGAAGGAGCCTGAGCTTGTGCGGGAGGTTGATAGTTACCGACTAGATATAGTCGGCCTCACCTCCACGCACAGCCTGGGCTCTGGAACCCAACTCCTTGAGAGGGACTGGACTCTCCATTTCAAGTTGCCCATGAGAAGCAGCAGTGGGCTGGTGTGGGCCTGCTCATAGCCCCACAGCTCAGCCACTGTGTGTTGGAGTTCACCCCGGTGAACGAGAGGGTCGTGTCCCTTTGCCTTCAGGTCATGGACAGGTCTCTCACTGTTGTGTCGGCCTACGGGCCAAACAGCAGTGCAGAGTACCTGGCCTTCTTGGAGTCCCTGGGAGGGTTACTAGACAGTCCACCGACCGGAGACTTCGTTGTTGTACTGGGAGACTTCAACGCCCATGTGGGCAATGACAGTGACACCTGGAGAGGGGTGATTGGGAGAAACGGAGGCAAGCTCCTTGGCGACATGGGATTGACAGGTGGATCGGTGCAGCGTCGGCAGTGATACGGTCACTGTATCGGGCCGTTGTTGTGAAGAGAGAGCTGAGCCAAAAGGCAAAGCTCTCGATTTACCGGTCAGTCTACGTTCCTACTCTCACCTCATGAGCTCTGGGTAGTGACCGAAAGGACGAGATCGCAGATACAAGCGGTCAAAATAAGTTTCCTCCGCAGGGTGGCTGGGCGCTCCCTTAGAGATAGGGTGAGGAGCTCAGTCACACGGGAGCTCGGAGTAGAGCCGCTGCTCCTCCACATTGGGAGGAGTCAGCTGAGGTTGCTCGGGCATCTGGTCCGGATGCCTCCTGGGCGCCTCCCTCGGGAGGTGTTCCAGGCATGTCCCACCAGGAGAAGACCTAGGACACGCTGGACACGCTATGTCTCCCGGCTGGCCTAGGAACACCTTGCGGTCCACCTGGAAGAGCTGGAGGAAGTGTCTGGGGTGAAGGAAGTCTGGGAGTCCCTGCTTAGACTGCTGCCCCCACGACCCGGCCCCGGATAAGCAGAAGAAAATGGATGGCTGGATCTTCATGGGAACAAGCATGCAGACACAGTTACACAGTGCATCTTTGACAGAGACCAAAGAGAAGAATTGTGAACATAGTCAAAGGGATCATTAAGTTAAAAATGTGTAAGAGGTGAATATATACAGTAAGATTATATAATTAAGTAAAATCAGAAATGGTCAACCTTATTTATTCACACGTAAATATTTAAATCAGTACTTGAGAGGCATAGTTTTATAGATTCCAGTCTTGCTTCTGATGTAGGGCATATTATACCTCAGATGATGTAGACCAAGAAACCAAGGGCTGAGCTGGAAGTGTAGGACTGGCACAGCACTGCCACAGATATTATTATATAATAATAGAGTTACACATGAGAGCAGTGTTCTGTAATGACTTTTATTTTGGGGTTCACTGCCTGTGCTGCTGCTGAAAAAGTCTGGACACCACTGAACTAAAACATGTGCTTTTTGACCACAACAGGTCATTTTAATAATCAGAAAACATATAATCTAAAAAAAAATTTATTTAAATGTTTGTTGCCTATAAATGTACATCTGCATTTTATTAGCATTTAGAGTGTTTTGTCTGTCTGTACTCTCTCTACTTTTACTGGGTGACAGTGGTGGCGTGTGGTGGGACAGATCTCATGACTAACCTCTTTACAATAGTCCCGGTTTAATCTCCTGGGAATGGGAGGGAGACTGTTTCTTTTATTAATTTATTTATTTTTATTTTTTTGGTTTTCAAACAAATGGAGAAGCACCCAGGATTAAAACTAGACCCAAGTCAGCTCTGTCAGAGAAGATAGCTAATCTGCTGATCAAGATTCTTAAAAATGGTGGTTTGACTGTACAAGAAAACAAAAAAAAAAGTGAAAACTGAAGATGTCATGTTTATTTTTACTTTTGGATGTACTATGTTTAAGTTTATGGCGTAATTAATCTGTGATGAGCGGATCTGGCTTATCTTTTACTGTGCTTTATATACCACCGCGCCCTGTCTTCAATGCAGAGTTTAATTGCTTCACACATCTATAAGCAGTTAAAAGTTATAAACAGCAAAACATTTTAATTAATACTACACTGAAAATATACAATTGATTGGTAAAATAATAATTTAAATAGAGTCGTATGTGTTTTATTTCATGAATTAAAGAAATAGTTTATTGTTCATCTGTATCCCTCCCACATTAAAGGCTGGGCCAAATTTTTCTATTTGAACATTTAAGTTTACCTTGCCTTAAAGTTCTACCATATAATGTTTTAGCAAGATATAAAATGATAAAAAGCGTGCATTATTTTAGTTTTTTTCATTCATTTCATTCATAAAAAACTGTGAGTGGCTCGCATCTCCAAAAATGTGACTACTGTTATTTAATAGGGCCTCCTCCTGTATGGCAATTTTGCTTTTTGTGGCATAAAAAGTATTTATTTCCTTATGTATAGTACTATAGATATAACTTGTGGTGGAGGATCTGTTACCTACTTGTTTCTATGATATTGTAAACTATTTTATTTTTAC
This sequence comes from Scartelaos histophorus, assembly GCA_000787155.1. NCBI lineage: Eukaryota > Metazoa > Chordata > Actinopteri > Gobiiformes > Gobiidae > Scartelaos > Scartelaos histophorus. The sequence goes on along the minus strand of KN490843.1, from coordinate 7,455 downwards.
AATTTTTCCAATACATGTGGGTTTATTGCCCAAAATGCCTAGAAAAAAGGCATTCTGACTGTGAGCAGGGCTGCATCTCCACAGATCTCACCTGTATCTTTATCTGGTTTGGTCTCCATGCTGTGAAACATTTCAGAGAAAGCAATAACATTTCTATGGAGAAATGCATCTGACAGATCCTCCACCAGAAAAAGCCACAGAGTGCACCTTGAACTATTGCTCCATTTCTTTTGTGGCGCATGGATTTAGTTTACAAAATGCCACAGAAAATACTTACGAAAAGCAGCCGTGGGTTTGAGCAAAGCATTTTAACTCTCGGTGACACTTGAACACATGGTAACCAGGGTGAACTTGAGCAAACATTTCCAAACAATTTGCCCTTTTCAATAGAAGATTTGGTCCAGTGAAAACAAAATTAGGAAATATTTCAGCTCCTCAGCCTTGGCATTGAGCGACTCACAAAACCCTTCTCCCACTGTCAGCGCTGATCAAAACATCCAAGCAGACCTCCCACTATTGGGCAAAGCAGCTTTTACCATCACTCCAGGGATTTACTGCACATCAAGTCACTGCTAAGTTGTATTACATAAGGTCCTCATCTGGGACTACTCAAACCAAGTACCACCAGAAATGAATTTTTCAAGTACCAGAAAGAGGAATTTACCAGAAATAGAACCTGATCCAACCGAGCCGGGACAAATCTCCAAAACAAAACTGTGGCTGTGTCCGAATTTCCACCGTCGCCCCTAACCTCTCATTCACTACACAGACCTACGTAATTTAACAGACGATTTTCAGTTCTCATGACAGCGTCTGAGTGGAAAAGGTCAGCTACACTTCCATAAAATGTTATTTCTTTAATAAATAATGGTCAAATTTGACTGACACACAGGTATTTATGGACTAATAATAACCAGACACGTTTTTGTCAAGCTGGATCTCACGTGAACAGACTGCATTATTTGTCTAATGTTATGTAAATCTGACTTAAATGTTTTCATTATCATTAGGCTATTGAATGTTTTTGAACTGATTCATGTATGTTTGAGTAATCCTGAATTGTTCTGTATTCGAGGCTTGAGTCTGTTTTGCCGTTCTGAGCGAGTCAATGGACTGGTTTTTATTAAGACAATAGCAATACTGAGATTTACAATTAACAAAATGTAAAATAGTAATTTATGTATGTCATAGTATCATACAGAATAACTGACAAAAAGCATATGTCCTCTTCAGCCACTGGATAAAAATTTGCCTTGGGATTTCCTGTCATTTGAAATAACACCTTGGAAATACCTCATAGTTTTAGATGACACGTTTCTTGTGAACTTTTAGCCATTAGAATGTTGTTACCAAACATATCTGGAGTGTTTTGTCCCGTTCACATTTAGTATACTGGATTATTAATCTGAATTCATCTCTAAAGCTCAAAATGCTCCGTTCCACCTTGTTATGTCATGACCCACTAGTTTTCAAATGAACAGCTACATTTTACTTCTAGTTCAACAGAGAGCGGCAATTTCAGGGAAATCATCCAAATGATTCTAATGTGTGTATGTGGATTTTAAACACACAGTTATTATCTGTGTAGCTCTGGCAGGAAGACAGACGTGAGCATTATGCTTAAGGCTCAAATAGTATAAAACTTCAGAGTTGGATATAAATACTGTAAATATAGATTTAATAGAAGTTTAAAGTTGTTGTCAGATATAAATCATCAAATCGAAATATGTGAGACAGGAGCTGACTCTGCTAAGTCAGTGTGACAGGAAAACTGCTGCAGATATGAGAGGATTATGATGAGTGACAGTTGGGGAGTAAACACCATCATCCATCCGCTGCCTTCAAATCAAACTATTATATAAACATGACAAGTTTGAATTATGTAATGCAAAACAATGACACAACAAACTAGCTAATGAATGAATAAATACATACATACATAACAGATACAATTAATGATAATGTTTCCACCACTACTAATAGTGGTACTATTAATAAACTGATAACTGATAAATGCTAACTTTTTCTAAAAATAACTTTGGATCTAACAGCTATGAGTTTTAATCTTATTTTAGCCTCTGGCAATTCCTATTGGTGTTTAAAGTGTTCTGTTTGTACTTCATAAACCCAAAAGTAATGCATTCTACATGTGTGTTTTAAACTTGTTTTCCCATCCCCCTGCCCTCACCTTGGCCTTTGTCCACACTCACTTGTGGACGTCTTCTGTCAGTCAGACAGTAATAATATAGACAGCCTCTAGTGGTGAAGTGTGAGAATGCAACAGAGTAAGGTCGTCCAGTTTTATTACAAATGGTAGTTTTAAAACAACAATATTCAACTCAGTTTGCATATTCCTTTTTCACCATAATTGAAAGCAAATACACTAAGAAGTATTTATATCAATTACAAGCTCAAACCACATAAATATACAGAATTCTTTCACTGCAAATGAAAATCTTTGAAGATTTGATGCACCATAATAAATGTCCTTTATGTTGACTTGCGTGGCTTGAATCATTTCTTAGATCATTTGACAATTTGAGTTTTTTGGTGACCACATTTGAAAAGATTGTTTCTAAATGACTGGATCAAATTTCCTCTCTAAAACATAAACTGTAAAGTTTCATCTTTCAATGCAACTCTCTCTAAAAGCACGGGTGCATGTAATTTAGACGTCAGAGCTGAGCTCCTGTACTTAGAGGAATCACCATAATCAGCCACAGTGGAGTCAGCACTCACTCACCCTGCTCCACGCACACTACACCGTACAAATACTACACGATACTGCATGATCACTGTGGGACTTCATGTAAGAAACAAGTACTGCACAGAGCATGGAATCAAGATAGCACTAATATGATGTGGTAAACAATGTTTCAAATATACGATGCATGTATCAGATACATCTATCAGAACAAATAAACTGTAGTTAATAATAGGTTATTTATTTATGGATATATTTATTTATAAATGACCATTTCTGTTTTGTCAAATTAACTTAAATTAATGCTTGCATTTAGAATAGCTCTATGATCCTCAGATTTTCTATTTTAGACACTCAGAATTGCCTGTAGGACACATAGAGGACGTGTCCTAAAAGTCCTATGTTATGCAAAATGTACTTTTGTGAACATTAAACCATGTTAAAATCCTGTTACTTCATCAGAAACATAGCTGGAGTTGTTTTGTTTCATTCACACATAGTTGAGTAATCCTGCATTATTAGTCTGTCTACATCTCTAAAGCTCAAAATACTCTGTTCCTCCTTCAGATGCCTTGAAGTGGTAGTTTTCAATTTAACAACTACCTTTTACCTTTTGTTAGTAGACTTGGCAATTCCAAGGCTGAAATTATCCAAATTATTCTGGTAAAGGTGTATGGAGTTTGACAACACCGTGGAGCACTTCCTGTATTATCACATGACATCACAAGATGCAAAAGAATGTTTTTCTGAACTTTGGATAAATATGCAGGATTTTTCTCATATGTGAATAAAACAAAACACAACTTCAGGTATGTTTTTGATGATCAAACAACATAGATCAGAGATTAGTGGAATATGAGACCTTGTTCTAGTCCTTGTAATGCCAGAGTCTATAGTCCAGATAATTTCACTTTTTGACCAATTTCGATATGATGTGTGTGCAACTAGTAGCCCAAGAACTGCAACAAAATGCACTAAAGTTAAAATTTCCATTGCATGTCAGTAGCAAGCCACAGTTACCCATAATCGTAGAGTTTGTGGCTTCAAATGACCTTTTTATATCCACATTTCTAAACAGATATGTATCAATGTCATAATGTTTGACTCCTGTGGTACTAGGTTTTGTTAAATCCTTAAGTTATGAAATGCTAAGGCTCACGGTATTCTATAAGTTCATTTTCTGCGTGTCTGATTGGCTGTTTGGACGGCGTTGTCACCTCTCTCCTTCCTCTTCATTAGTTCTAAGTGACTTCTCGCTGATTACAGACTGAGGTACTGCCAAATATTTATGGCTCTCGTAGACAAACAGTTAACCCAGTAAACAGTGAAAACAAAGGCATCAGAGCTTAGGGAAGTCTTACACAAACTCTATAAAAACATCTAAATTAACTCGACTTCCTGTTGTGATTGAAGTGAAGATCTACCTTGAGCAAAACATGCAATTAGCTGCAGACTTTTAAGATGAGAAGATGAGAAGATGAGACATGATACAAAAAACCTACAGATGTGGTGGAGGAGGGTTGTGAAGTTTACCTTTGTTATCACTGTATATAAGTCAACCTGCTTTCTTGTAATTTTGAACATAAATTAGTCACTCTTTACTTCATAGTAAAGTAGTAGTATGGTAATCAGATTGAAACTGCATGGTATAGTGCATTATAAATAAATGTATATGTTCCATAGTAATTTACAGTATTCCAAGGTTAAGATAAATCATATTTCCATATAATTTTGAGATATGGATGTTCTGATTCATTAAAAGAATGTTCGCATCATGTGCTAGAATTGCTAGTGCTTTAACCTGGATTTACAAAACACATACATGTTTTTTTCTCATTCTCAGTAAATGTACAAGGCCCTGTCACATGTGAAAGCTCAGAACCTCCAGAATTCCCTCACTGAGCTGCAGAAAGTTTCCTCTCGTTCATAATAAACCTTCACCCTGATCATTTAGATTTGATTTGAACATCGTTTACCATGTATCTAGGGATAAACAGGTCATCTATGCACTTTCTTCCCCTTGGTCTGGGGCAGGAGTAGCAGTCTGTGCAGGGAGATCCAGACTTCCCTCTTCCCCAGGGGCCACCTTAGCTGCTCCTCTTAACGTGGAGGTTACGACAGAGCTCCTCGCCCTATCCCCAAGAGAGCGTCCAGCCACCCTGCAGAGGAAACTCATTTTTGTATCCACGATCTTGTTTTTTTCGGTCTTTACCCAGAGCTCATGACCATAGGTGATTGTAGGAAGGAAGATTGAGAGCTTTGCCTTTCCACTCACCTCCTTCTTCACCACAACGGTTCAGTTCAGCCACCACATCGCTGCAGATGCTGATACAAAATGTTATAGTTCCTTTAAAGTTGGCGCTATGTAATGTTCTGCCACCTGCTTATTTGAATTGACATCTTATTACTCGATTATTATTTGATTGAAAGTAAAATCTTACATAAACTCTTATATTTGTTACCTCTTCATAAGATTATCTAACTAAACCTGGTTATTCAGCATAAAATCATGGGGGATAATACTGTATATAGCATAGTTTTTATTTCCTGCTTTTTATTTCATCCTTTCTTATGTCCGACAAAATGCTGTTGTAATAAAAGTCAACCAGTCAGCCCTGATCAAACCCTCAAACTTCCTTTTGGACTATCCTGGCAGAAATCAGCTTGGACACATATAAAATTCTACCTCCAATAACAGCCCAACCCAGAGCAGAGTCTGCAGTCCTGATCCAAGTCTTTTGTCTGATCCCAGTCCTGGACCAACACCGCCCCACCCCACATCCCCTCCTCTGGGTCTGCACATGCTGAGCTGCCTGGGCACAGCCAGGAGGATGGCACCACAAGAAACAATAACCGGAGGAAGGCAGGAAAAGTGGTCCGCACGCCAAACCTGCACGAGAAGAAACCGCAGTGCCTCTTTCCACACTTAAAGCAAACTGAAGGGAGGGAGGTCTGACTGTTGTTAAAATGGATTTACTGTAAAGTTAAGAAATTTGTTGTCCCCAAGTGAGTTTTAATCACTTCCTCTCACAGCTATAAAACTAATACAGCTCTGGGTCTGGGTGTTAGTGTTGTTAGTTAACACCTTGATCTAATGACTTTCAATGGGGATACAAACTGTTTGGAATAATTAGCTAATGCTGCTGGAACTAGTCATATTGTTTTAATATTGTTTCGTTCCAGTTAAAACTTGGATGATTATTATGCAACGTGTTATATGGATGTGGATTCTTATAATTGACCACAATAGCCAATGGAACAGAGAATCCTCGATTGTGGATTGTTAGATGTACCATAGCTGATACGCTCACAGACGCAGATAAAGAAATACTGAAAAATATGAACAAATGACTGCTTTGTATAAATGGAACAAACAAAAAACTTAAAGCCAGGGTAGTTGCTTTTCAAAATGAGGCAGGAGGAAGCAAGTATTTCAAGAGCTTTTTCAGATGGCAAAGTACAACAGGGATGGACCACTGCACAATCCACTCTCATCTCAAAGCACGACTCTCTCTTCTCGAAGGAAATACTATATTTTTGAGCAATAGAAACACCAGTAATGACATTGAGAGACGTAGATCGTGGGCCCTCCACCAGAAAAGTTGAGTGGTGCACCTTTAAACCATGAACTTCTCTGTTTATATCGAAATACATCAAATAAGTCTCTATATCTTTATATCTCTATGGAAAATCAACTTTGAATCCTTCCATATAGTGCAAAATGTATTGAACCGACGCTCCCACCACAAACCAGAACTTCCTCCAACAAGTCACCGGCCCATTACAGACTGCATGGAGAGGCTGCACACGGTCTATAGAGCCAGACATTTTCATAACATGCTCCATATGTGAGAGAGGAGACTGGGATGCCACACTCGATGAAGGAGGCCTGCGTCTTCTTCTTCTTCTCCGGAGGTGGTGGAAATGAATTTGAAGACGGGAGGACACCGAACGTCCAAATCACCGCGCCAAACCCCCTCTCTCCTCTCTGATCCTTTTTGTGTGGGAATGTGGTTTCCTGGTTACACACTGGGGCATTATGAAGTCAGTTTCCAGCGAGTTTGCATTTTATGGTGTTTTAAGAGCGCCGGGCTCAAAGGGTCTTCCATGTACGAATCATGCGTGATAATGTTTCACTGTTTGAAGTTCACTTTGGCATCGAGTGCTCGTAAACGTTGCCTAAAGGAGAAAATAATAGGTCCTGGTATGACGTATAGGAGGAGCTGGATACGAATGCTCAAATGTAATAATAATAAGAGGTCCGGTGGTGAATGGTTCCCCCAAGGTGCTTGTAGCTTGTGTGTTGAGGTTTTTATATTTCACATGCTGTTTGGACATTAATAAGGCTGTGTTCACACTTAAAAACACACCACATCAAAACTGGAAGACAACTCGCGGAACAATACCTGGACTACAACAGGCCCGGGAAGAAAGGATGGAGCATGAGATGGACAGGCAGAAGGAGCTAATTCAAAAGGCAAAGCTCTTGATTTTATTTTTAAATTGTGATATTAAAGACAATTTAACTTGACGGTGTAGGCAGTGCTAACATCAAGGTTTGAAGGGGGCGACAAGACAATACAGATTTCTGTTCTTCTCATATGGAAGGGTAATGTCTGTGTGTATATACTAAAAACCATCTATTTAGAACCTTTTTCAATGTCTAACCTGCTTTTATTATCTTTTTTTATATATTATATTATATATATATTTTTTTATATTTTTTAGTATAAAAAATATATATTACTATG
>KN490842.1:0-17765 GCA_000787155.1 Scartelaos histophorus | reverse complement strand
GCTTTTTTATCACACCATTATGCAAGTCAAAAAGTTTTTGGCTGTTCCATGCCCCTGCTGGAGAGAGTGTGGATCTGTGGGCAGACCAGGTTCACATATTCTGGTCTTGCCCAGGAGTAATTAACTTCTGGAAAAAGGTGATCGAATGAATGTATTCAGTGTTGGGCCTTAAAGTTGATCTGTCTTTCTTCACCTTATTCCTTAGTATACCACCAGAAGGCTTGAGTACATCTCATCAGAATCAGAATCAGAATCAGAATCAGAATCAGAATCAGAAAACTTTTATTGCCATGACCAGTGAAAGTGAAGACAATTCACGAGTTAGGAACTCATGCATATCTATTTAGAATTATTCTTGTCTCAGGAAAAAAGGCAATTACAAAACGCTGGATGACAAAGGAGGCACCTACACTGGGACCTTTGAGGCAAATTATCGGACAAAACAATGGACAACGACACAAGGGAGAAAAGTACTGGAAAAGACGGGACTGTTATATACAAACCCTGCACAATGAATCGTGATGTGTGATTCGTTGATTATTTAACCTTGTCTGGTTTGCATATTGTAATAACTAACTTTAAATTAACTTTAAATTTACAGAAAGTGTAAGGGAACATGGGAGGGGAAAGCTATTATATATAAGTAGATTTTTAGTAATATATTTTCTTTAAGTAACTAATTATAATTATTAGATTATTATGTGATATTAGTGATGTGCTATTAATTAAACTTTAAGAGATGAAGATGTGCTATTGCTTAAATATTAACATATTTCATATGTTTCATCTTGAGTTGTTTTTTGTTTCATTCACACATGTTTGAGTAACTCTTTATTATTATGTCCACATTTCCAAAGCTCAAAATGCTCTGTTCCACCTTGTGATGTCATGTAGTGGTAGATTTCAAGTTAACGCCTTTTAGATTAATACAGAAATCAGAGAATAGCATAATATGAGCTCTTTAATACTGAAAACCATTGTAACTGTTTTTAAACCGTATTATTATATTTTACCCTGATATTTAAAATTACAGGTTACGGTCAGCTTTTTCTTATGCTTTTTAAATTCTTTTCATTCAATATCTAACCATTCATCACCACATACGAATTTCTTTCCTTGTACTTTTTAGAATTTTAGTATTTTTTATAGTTCTTTGAAGCTCTAATATGATGTCCCCCTGTGCCCTTGTCTGTCCTGTGCTTAGATAGGACCCACTTTACAATCCCTTTCACACACTGTTTCTCGTCTCCCCTCTGCAATTAGTTCTCAGGATTAAATTGAGGTCAATACCATCTCTTCCGTTTGCGCTCTCATTTTGTGTAACATTTTAATCCGCTCCGGCGCCTTTTTCACAGCTAAACAAGTTTTCTTTTTCACCTCCCTCCCTCCCACTTTTTCACACTTTCATTTAGATTCAAATGAAAAAGGCAGCTCTAATCTGGCAGTAAAAGTGGAGTCTGGGAATCTGAGATGAGGCCGTCTTGGAACATTGATCTTGCATTGAAAGGCTTTTCACGGCAGGTAATTGTGGTTTTATGTGGGAAGACACAAGAGGGTTTCGCATGTATCACTGATCATTGTTTAAAGGTGCACTACGTAACTTTACTGGCAACCGTCCAGCACCTTATTGAGTCCATGGAGATATGACACAGAGAATGGTTTTGCAGGAATGTACCACAGTATGGCATTAAACTCATCTTATTTATGCTAGAGGAACACTTGTGCTATAGGTGTTTCTCTTTACTCTTTTTTACAATAAAACAACACCTTGAAAAATATGTATGTGTAATATCGACACCTTCCTAAAATAATCGCATAAGTCATTTTTTCAGGTTTTTCAGGAAATACAAAAAACTCCCCCCAAAATTGAAATTATGGCATAAATTGTGGCAAAGTAAATATAGGCAAAAAGTGACTTAGGCGATTATTTTAGGAAGGTGACGATATGTTCTTCTGTAATTGGCCCATCTGTCCATAAATCAGACCTGTAATTGTCTTGTTGCACGTCTCAAATGGATAATAGATAAATTTAAAAGTGCCCTGTGCAACTTTTCTGGCTGAGACTACTGCATGTTATTACTGTGCTTGGGTTAAGGTTGCCAGGAAAGTTCCACCCACTATAGCAAAAAATGTACCTTTCAAGTATTTATTCACTTACATGTGTGGTTATTGCTCAAAAAATACATTAAAAATAGATAGGCTTGCCTCTTCACAGATCTGACCCATGACCAAGCTTGGTTGAATGTTGTGGAACACTCAAGCAAAGTAATAAAATACGTATTATGAGGATCATCAGGTAGCAGACCCTCCTATAATGGCCACGTTTACATGATGTTTTTAAATCCAAATTAAATTATTCTGAATTAAATAGATCAGAATTAAATTATTCTCCTTTGAGTTTACATGGAAATATTTACTCAGAATTAAGGTTTACATGGAAAACACGTTAAATCAGCGTTATTCTCTCAGGAAGGTTCTGATTGGACAGGGACATGGACATATTTACGTCTACAGAAAGAAAAAACACCATCAGCTGCTATCGGCGTTTTGCTTTTTTTTACCTGTTTTGCTGTTTTGCACCATCCGCTCTTTTTATTTTCTGCAGTTCTTCAGAGCACTTATTAGAAAAATAGTTTCGGTTTGAGACTAAAGTTTGCACCGGGTGCCTTTTTGCAGTGTGTCATTGCATCAGAGGGGCGACCAAATTATTTTTTAAGCAAAATAAAAGTTTATATGATTGCAGAATAAATTAAATAAACTTTAAAATTCGAATAAACCACCCACTTAAATCAGAATAAAGTTTAATTCTGAATAATCATTAGGAGTTCAGTGTTTACGTGGTCTTTTTAAAGCGGAATTAATTTTAATCCCGAATTAAATCATTTTAATCGGATTTAAAGCTCGGGACAACTCTGTAAAATTTCAGGCAAAGCAACAGCGTTTCCATGGTGACGGACCCATCACCCAGGAAGTTACACAGTGCACCTTTTAGACAGTTAGACAGGCTGAGTTATTATGAAGGCAGTGTCATCCATTGACTTTATACCAGGCCTGTTTCCACTTATAGCTTTTCACTGATGTGGGGTAGAGGCCAGAACGTCCCATATGTCACAGTCCATAGGTTTTACGCATCATTACGGAGCATCACCGGAGCCACACTCATTTGCATGTTAAAGTTATAGAGCATTATCTTGATGAGCTTGGAGTTTACTGTGCAGAGCAAGTCACGCATGGGATCGCGTCCAAAGGTCATCGGTGTTGTTTGTGGTTTGTAGGTTGTTTGTTAAGAGCTAAGACTCTCATTAGTAACAGAGCCACAGTTTATTACTTTGCTCTTGCTCCACCTAAAGCACTGCTCTTATCCGCTTTTTAAAACAAGACAATATTTTACCTGGTTTTTTAGGGTTTCAAGTTTTGAAGGGACTTTTCTGTTGGAGGGTCCGTCACCTGCTTGTTTCTATGGATACGTCTTTCCTCTGCCTGTAATATTCCACACTATGAAGTTAAACGTCTATTCCATTGAATGTGTTATGTGCATTGTTGCCTCTCCACAGATCTGACTTGTTACTTGGCCTGGTTTGGTCTACATAAATATCGACAAATTTAATACCACACTGTGAAACATTCCAGACAAAGCAGTAACATAAACATAGAGAAAAGTATTTGATGGATACAATACACCTTTAAGCTCACTTTTTATTTGTTCATTTTTAGCAGTTGCTTATAACATTTTATGGCAGCCTAATGCAGTGAATGGTATTTTATGCCAAACCTTGTATCTATTTCTGTCATTTTTAAGTGCTGAGTCATTTTGCTGGTTGTTTGTAACTACTGTTTTTTTGCATCTACCACTGATTCTAGATGCAAATCTAAACAAATGTGAACTCCAGAAAACATGTATTAACTGTCTCTCTTAAATCAGTTTAGGTGATTCTGAGCTCTCTGGTCTTAGATTAAAGATCCTATATTATGCTAACTTTTGTGAACTATAAAACATGTTGCAATGTTGTTACCTTCTCCAAACATGCCTGGAGTTGTGTTTTGTTTCACACATGTTTGAGTAATGGAATGCAGAGCACTTCCTGTTATCACATGACATCATAAGGTGAATAGAAACACAACTCTGTTGTTCTTATAGAGGGAAGTGCATTATAATATTGATCAGAAAGTAGCATAATATATGACTTTTAATAAAAGTGTCTTCACATTAAAAACTGTGAATAAGCCATAGACAAAACGTTTGATGGAATCAAATATGGTGCTGACTGCCTGAATATGTATCTTGTGCTCGACTATCTTGTGCTCTACTAACTTCCCTGCGTGATGTTTAAGTGCAAAAAACAATTATAATATTCACGAAGCATTTATGGCATCCTAGCATAAACAGAGAGTCAATTCTAATTGACTGATTATAAAATCCACAGAGTTCCAAACTTGACATTGTGGTCCATAATCATTCCATTATTATTGTGTGTTTTTATTTCATGCAGCCCAATTATGGCTTGTAGTACAGAGCCCGTCTGATCACACTGTAAATGAGAAGAGCCCCTGCACAGCTGGCTATTTCAGCCGAGCTTTTGATGTGCTACATACAAGATGGCTAATCCTCCGACCAATTTGACCTTTGACCTTTTAAAACCTTCTTTGCATAATTCACATGTTCCAGACTTCCAGTCATTAGCTTGTGCGTAAAGCTTTCTTGGCTATTATTCGATGAGCGTGGTTACATTAGGCACAGTAAGAGTGTCCTTGCTCCTTAGCCGTCCTTGAAGTTGTACTTAGCATTTGTTGTTTTTACAGCACTCCTCTCATGTCAGTACAGTGCATCACACAATCACTCACCCACACCACAGTCCTCACAGAGAAGTGACCACTGCTGACGCTGATGGATGCTCCACGTCGCCCCCTCTGTTGTCAAGAAGAGTTGCGTTTGAAAGGTTACGGCGTCACCAAACCAGTCTGAAAGAACAGTCTTTACCTACTGTTCTTTCAGACTGAACCGGAGAATCATACAAGGCCCCTGCTATGTGCTTACTCAGTCTGTTAGCTTCACCTGCTGCGCTCTGGGTCCTACCGGGATTCGTCTCTCAAAACATCTACTTTTTGGTTTTAAACTTTGTGCCTCCTCTGTATTGATCTGTTTTGAATCTCTACTTCTTTTCCTCCTCTGTCGACTTACTCTTTTCTGTTTTTACTACTTTCAGATACTGAGCAACAGTTTATTTTTTCTTTTAGGGATTTCAAATTTGGTCCTATGATGGAGGAACCCGTAAAAACACAAAATACACTCCACCATATGACTTCTCCCATAGCGATAAACAATTTTATATTTTTATGAATGACAAAAATGTCTCCAAATTTTGTTGCATGTAACAGGAAGCTGAAGCCCATGAAAGATATTAACACTCGGGCTATTACCAGTTTAAAGGTCAGGTTGTTAGGACATACAAGATGCATGGTGGAAAAAGCAGACGCCCTATATTCAACAAACTGTGACGTAGAATAGCAAGTTACAGGAAGTTAAACCAAGTCTAAATATACAAATATATACACATGTACAAAATGTAAATGCTAAAAAGGATCAAATACAATCTAAGAAGAATTTCACATTATAGCGTATTGTATTATGGTGGACATAAATCCTATTTACTCCTCACAGACAAAATGCAGTTTTATTGTGACTGGGGACAAGAAGACAAAGCGACTGGGCAGATGTTATCAGGTAATTAGTTAACTTGACTGACATTAATTGTGTACGGCCAGAAGTTCATTAAAGCAGAGTCTGTGCTCATTTCTTTTTACTTATACTTCCACATTATATAAGGTTGATGCATAGTGTAATTTTCTGTATCTGACTACAGGACACATTTAACAATACGTTAATTGACTTGCACTTTTACTTAAAGCTGCACTGCACAACTCGTCTGGCGGAGGGTTTGCCACCCGCTCGTCTCCGTGGTGATGCTATTGTTTTCCCTGGAATGTTCCACGGTATGACTTTAAACACATCCATCTAGCCTTTACTCATTGTGGGTGTTTCTATTGCTCAAAAATACAGTGATTCCTTATGCGAACTGGGGGATTCTCCACAGATCTGACTGTTAATGTAGCGTAGTGCTGTAACGCGCTTGTCTCCCTCATGATACATAGGTTTAATCTATACTGTGGAACATTCTAGGCAAAGTAATAACATTTCCATGGAGGCTAGCAATGTAACACAATGTACCTGTAATTAAAAACTGTACTTGAAGGTCTCTTGATACTTTATTACCAGACTATAATTCAATCTCCAATAGGGATTTATAGATTTGCTATTTAACCTTGCGAAGCAGGTAGAGAGAATGCATTCTTATCCTCCACTGAATGCTTTTATATCTTGGATTCCAAAGATTACACAAAGATTCTCCGACCTGCTTCAGAAAAAACTAACTTGAGCTAACTTTTTCATTGAGACCACTTTTGTAAAACCCGAGATGGCGAGTCTTTCTGGAGTTCAGAAGAGGTGCATTGAGCGGAGCAGTGCAGATCCTCGTGAATGGGAGACATTATTCGTCTGAAAGCAGTGGAGCTGGCAGAGTTAGGCCAAAAGGCATTTCTCTGCACTGCCATTAACATTGATGGATTCTTCTTTTTCCTTTTGCGGGAAAAAAAAAAAACAAAATACAAAACCCTCCATCAGTGGTGAACTTTTCCCCCTTTTATTAGTCCATTGTGCGGCGGGGGCATGTAGTGATGGATACATTGGTAACAGTCCGTGGCATGATTCAGTATTTGTCCTTGTTTGGAGGCATGTGCAGAAAACCCATTGATGTATCTAGGTGCTTTTTCTCTTAGGACATGCAGCAGCCCATCTCCATAATGAGCTCTTATCTTCAGCCTGGAACAAATAAGACCATTATCTCTTTCTCATTACACCTAAGCTCACACACAGGCTGCAGCGTGGCCAAATAAACAGCTTATTCATGTGCGCAGGTACCAGGCGGAGAAACACGGTGCTTAGAGGAAAAATATGAATGAAAGCAAACTGTAATAGTGCGCCCTCTGCCTCATTCACTTTTGGGTTTATTCCAAAACTTCAACCCTTGTAAGCACAGACACACATGGTGCACTGTTGCTGTTATAGGCAATTAACATTCAGCTCCTCTTAGACAAGTTTGAAGTTCAATGACATTTTTTGTCATTTCAGTCTGGCTGGAGCTAACCTAGTTCACAGATTGATTTGTGTGTCACTCTGAATTGAGTTCTACACATTTATCATTCTGGGACGGCTCTCACTGAAAACGCAAATGACAGATATTTAAATCTGATTTGTCAAAGTGAAACAAGCTAAAAAAAAATCTAAAATAACTTTAATAACTCTTCGCTGTCCACAAATGTTCAAAGTGCTTACCTTTTGTATGTTTTTCATTAACAAAATTAATACAAAATTGACGCTAAAATAGCCTGAAGTACATCTGTTGTGATGTGATCTCCACTTTTGTTTTGGTTCTTCTGGGCGCTTGGCCTTTGAAATGGATGATGGATTCTCATATGTGAACTCACAAATTAGATTAGAAGCTGAATTTTACATAGAAAACCTTAAATGAGTTAAACCTCAATATTTCTATGATCAACTGAATTAACACATACATTATAAATCTGCACGTTACAGCCAAACCTCTGCTGCTGTTTGCATCCGATTGGTGGATGCTGAGGGGGTGCGTGGGGAGTCAGCCATTGTTGTGAGTGACCTGGAGGATGCAGCAGCTGTGGACTCTCTATACGATCAAGGCCTCATATTCTGGACTGATGTCAGCATGAGAATCTATTTTGTTGTACAAGGTTATAGACGTCCATCTTTTCTAATAGAAAGGGAGTCTTGCTTTCTACATCTTGTTCTTTACAGTAATGAAAGACTCTCCTGCTGGTACATTGTTGCATGTTTAAATGATTGGTAGCGCCAAACAGAGAATTTGGAGTCTGAATCCTGCTCAGGAGGGCTCTTTCTGTGAAGGTTAAACATGATTTACTTGAACCAAAAAAAAAACATGTGCAATTATTGAGAATGCCCAATTTGGCCTGGTCTTGGAGGTGCGTCTTGTTAGTTCCTTGATGGGAGACCACAGGGAACATTAAGAGCTGCAGTGAGGTGGCTCCGGCTCTAGTCTAGTCCACACTATTGCCTCTGTGTCCTTTGGCAAGACACTTCCCCCACGCTGCTTTATATGAATTTGGTGTAAAAGTTTGTGTTTATGATGTTGGCAGGCTGCTAAGGACCCAAGGTTGCCAAAGCTCACCCAGCGGGAGATAAGTGATCAGCTGAGATGAGAGGACACAGAGGCCAGCTTCATATGAGAACATGACGAGGCAGCTCTAAAAGTCAGTGTAAGTATTTAGCATGCATACCAGGGTCCTCCTCACTACACTTCTATCTCATTATTCTGTGCACTGTTCTGGGATGCTTAAAAAGTGATGAAAGTTTGTTGGTGATAATAGCCTCCCTATCAAAGTGAATGTTTTGTTCTGGAAGTGCAGGTGTAGAATAATAAATATGCACACGCAGCAGCTGTGCAGTGGGAGAAGTCTATAGTTGTAGTACTGTGTGGTATTTATGCTAATGCTAAGTTATGCACTGTGGTGAAGGTGGGTGCAGATTGTAGACTTTTATTAAACTTGCTGTGAAATATTGTATGCAGTTGTTGTGGGAACAGCCGAAGGTTTATACCACAGATGGTGTAAAGAAGTGGACTAAGTGAGTGTGACGTAACCCGTAGCTTTCAGCTCCACTCAAATGAAACTCAAAAGGCTACAGGGGCATATTTGGAGCTCTTTTTTAGGAATAGGAATTTATTTACTGACAAAATAGCGAAATAAAAACACTAGGATCATGCAGAGCGGGTTAATCCAAACATTTTAAGACCAAAATGAGGCTCACAGCAGCAGTTATAGAGCGAAGGGCGACAATTTTCCAATTTTCTCACTTCCTATTTGGGACTTTTATATATATAGTCTATGCTTCATACATTCTGACATTTTCCCTGTAGAATCCTGTATAATGAACAAATGTGACTTACATTTTGGGTAGTTCCAATCTCATGAAATCATTCAGTATGAAAATTGGACATTCAACATTCCCTGATTTATTAATGTTTCTGTTCTTTGGCTTCCACTGAACTGAACATTCGGTTAGGCTTCCCCTCATTTATTAAGAATATGCTGTAATGAATTCATGACAATTTAATTAGTGTTTCATTTCGATCATATTTCAGAAATACATGTGATTTCCTGCATTTAAATTCAACATTTGCAGTCTATTGTTGCAATTATGGGCCTAAAGCAGGAAGAAAACGAGGGACACTATTAGACCACAATTCACGCTTCAGTAATGATTTATAGATTAATTATTTCGCCTTGAAATGGAGGTAGAGTGAAAGCACGTAGAACAAAAGGACAGAGCCTTATTGTTATCAGCGTGGAGGCACAATGGTTAGAACTCCTCGTAGCCAGATGATCCAAGGTTTGGTTCCCAGATAGAGTTATTTGTTTCTTTTTATGTGTATTTTTTCATGGAGGTGTTGTTCTCTGTAGATCAGTGTTTCCTGGTTTACTCGGTACTATAAGAAATTTGACAAAAGTGCTTCTTATGAGGCTTTGATTTCCAAATTTTACTTGTTCATTTAAAGGTGTAGAATATAATTTACTCTTGTGATCCTGTTATATTGTTGTTACCTCATCAAAAACATACCTGAAGCTGTGTTTTATTTCATTCAGTCATGTTTAAATACTCCCTTTTTATTAGTCTCTAGACTGTGTTTTATTTCATTCAGTCATGTTTAAATACTCCCTTTTTATTAGTCTGTCTAGCTCCATTGCTCAAAATACTCGGTTCCACCTTGTGATGTCACGTGGTGGTAGTTTTCAAATTAGCCTTTTACCTTTTGTTCAGTAGAAATAGGCAATTTCAGGGCTGAAATCATCCCAGTGATTCTAGTGAAGGTGAACTGAAAACGCAGCGAAGCACTTCCTGTATTACCACATGACATCACAAGGTGGAACGGAGCATTTTCTGTGTGTTAAACCAGCAAAACTCAACTCCACGTATATGTTTTTGATGAGGAAACCACATTATAACATCATAATATGGACTATTTGATGAACTAATTACCTTTAATGAAATTATTAGATTAACCTATGCTGATCTTTTTCATTTTAAACTAAAAAGGTAGAGCATAAACGTATAGAAATGTAAAAGGAAGGACATACCATAACTGTATGTAATCAATATCTGAATGATTTCTTGTACTACAGTGTTTTAGTACGGCGTTTCTTGATTTCTTTCATTAGATTAGTCTTGTCCTTGAGGATACGTGGGCATAATTAAGTAAATAGTGAGCTTAAGGACTTCTTCATCGTCCTCGGCCTCAGTATAGTCAGTTTATTGTCTGTGGTGCAGGCTGTGGCTGTACATCGCTGAAAGGTGTTTTGTATAATCCTCCCAAAACCCAGCTGCTCGCTCACTCACTGACCTTGAAGAGCGCTGCAGACGAAGAAGAGAAAGTGACAAGAAGACGGATTCAAAGTTGTATGAAAAAGTGCTTGTGCTTCAAGGTCTATCTGCTCCATCAGTGCAGAGTAGGCACAGTGTCCTAATACACTATAGATGTCTATGTGTGTATTATTAATGCCAGACAAATGGAGGCGATGCAGGCGCCGTGGCAAATATATGGACTTGCTGCCTGTCAATCACACTTGACATAGAGGTTGTTGGCAGACCTCACCGTGCTGAAACAATTCTTTTTCTTGCTGAGGTGGAAAGCCCTTAAAGCTCCTCATACATACAAGTCGTGTCTTTCCTCTGCAAGTTTTGCCCTTGGCTTGAATGTGATACACCAACTATAAACTCTGGTCCATCGCATTAGATTTGTCCAGTAAAACTCAGACAGACCTGGAAGCAGTTTGACTCATGCATCCCTCGATAACTGTAAACTCATTATTTCGACTTGGGATCCTGTTTTCTAGGCTTTGTTTAAACCTGCATATGACGCAATTTGAAACACCATTTTTACTCAAAAAATATATCTGGCTCACACAAACAAACAGCCAGTGGAAAGGCAGTTTAAATTACATTACAGCATTCAATATTGAATGGTCCCTCTTCACCGGGGTAGTTAAAATGGAGTTAAAACCACTCACGTAGGCGTCTTTTTGTCCAATAAAAGATGTATAAACAAAGTGGCTTTTAGTGTTGCATCCTAAATGACTGTAAACTATGACATTGCATTATGCTGATATAGTTGGTTGTAATTTGCTAACATTGTCTGGATTCAATGGGAAGCCGTTGTGCTGATTTTGAATGGCAAAATTGCGGATTAATTATCAATAATTAGTTGTCATTAAATGAAATTAAATAACCACTCACTTTAACATGTGCAGTTCTGAGCTTTGGTCATTTGAGCAGTGGTCAGCTTTGCCTCACTGCACCTAATGTTGACTAATCTAATAGTGTTTTCCAGCCAGTTGGAAACGATGTCTGAGAAATCCTGAGACATGACGGTGAATGGGAATAGCTTTCTAATATTACAAACAGTGGAAATGCAAAAAGAAAAAGAACAATAAATGACAGGAAAACATTGCAGTTTTTGATCACACAATTTACATGATAGCTCCTTATCTATTTAATGGTAAATAAATGCATAACAACATAAAACCACGTCACAGTTCTGTTAGCTCATCAAAACATACCTGCGCACGGGTTATAGGAGGTGCCTGCGTTAAGGGTAGTTCCCTGACTAATTAGAATATTCCCACAGTATCCTTGTTTTGGTTGATCTCGTTGCTACACACACGTACACACACGTACACACACGTACACACACATACACACACGTACACACACGTACACACACGTACACACAGGCTGTAGCTCGCCATAGTAGCTCCGGAAATACTAGACACTATTTTATTATATTTTAATATTGGACTCAGATACAAAGAAATCCTTGATGCACTTGCATCCCAACATGGCTTTATTATAAGTCTGAGACACCTCAAGAGAGTCCTGAGAGAGAATGGGTTTCGCCGTTGTAGTTTTTCTGACCTAGGAACAGCTACATATAGATTTCATCATCATCAACTTAATACCCCAGGTCGCCTCCACGGTGCCGCTGGATGCAGCGAAATGCCTGAACACATCTGTGACGGACGTGCTCCTTCCCTGCTGCATGATTCGCACGACTTTGTATTGTGCATGTCATTCCCAGTTCCACACCATGGAAAGTGAGGGAATGTGTTCTAACGTGCTCCCAAGGTTTGGATATAAAACACGTTTTAAGACATTCCCTCACTTTTAATAACTCGTGCTCACGCCTTAACGCAAAGTGTGCGCATTAAAACTTGTTATAACTCGTTCACTTATTGCGCCTTATAATCCGATGCACCTTATGTGTGGACAACAGCAATTGACGTATTATTTGATGCTGCGCCTTATAATCCGGTGCACTTTATAGCCCGAAAAATACAGTATTCTCAGTATCCATAAGTACTCTGACTGGAGCTTATAATCAGATATATTATAAAACACATTCCAATGCGTTTGTATGGGGTTCTGTAACAAAATACATGATCTAAGTATTCTTCCCATCAGTATAGCTATTACCCACCTCTGCAGATTGGTTCACCTTGCACTGAGCCTCCACAGACTTTCACAGAGAGAGTCCCACCACTCACTCCCTGATAAACAGCTCCTCTCCCCCCTCGCTCTTCCTCTGCCCACACGAGGAGAGTTTGTCTGATCGTTCACATGTGCTGCGGCTCTCACTTCTCCCTCTTTCTGTCGGAGAGAAACAGACCGACGGGCTTGTCCTCCCACGCACCTACACTAACTCTCCTAACTAGCCATATCAGTGCCAGCCTTATGGACCTCTTGTTCCGAGAATGAATTATTAACCATCTCCTCTAACACCCCAGACAGCCCACTGGAAAGAAGCAGTGGCACTTCAACTTCAAATATGTTGCGCTTTTCCACAGACATAGCCCTAAACTCCAAAATCAAACTCCAAAAACGACCATATCCCAGACTATATTTCTGCTGCGGCTAAATTGCTTATACGTGCTAATTGTCTCTTATATACTGTTCTCAAGTCAATAATGCATGCTGGGTAAGAAGAGCCCCGTAATAGCAGTTCATTTACGTTGGATACTAGTGCTAGTGGTGCAGATTATCCAGGTTTTGTTACAGCGAGCTAAAGCAGGCTCTGATTTCAGTAAGCCTCTCTCCAGTCTGGTAGTCTGAGCAGAAATAGCTGGCTGAATGGGCAGTGATAGTCTCTTTGGCTCATAGTCGTGATGTTTTATCTTGGCGTGTGCCCCAAAGATTCACACGCTTGGCTATAGTCGGTTTTTTAAAATAATATTGTGGATATTTGTGAAATACTGAGGACAGAATGTTTTTGTCAGTGTGGGTTGTTGTTTGGTTTATGATGAAAAATGCCTCGTTCAAGAGTTCAGTCTCTTTCTTTCGGGACAAAGGATGCTAAGAGGCACTTCTACATGGATAATACAATATCATGTTACCACACATTTATGATTGGAATTGGAGTGTCTTATTTTCTATATTAAACTATTTTCTTATCTTTGTTATAATGTTTCTTCATCATGAACAAGGCTGAGTTTTTCTATCAAACAGAAATATAAGCCTCACCTTGTGATGTCATGCGTTAATACAGGAAGTGATTCGCTGTGTTTTTAATCTCCATACACCTTCACTAGAATCATGTGGATAATTTCCACATTCCACATTCTTGGTCCTGGAATTGCTTTTCTCTGCTGACATGAAGGTAAAATGATCACTTCATGACATCAGAAGTTGTAACAGAGCTTTGAAGATGTAGACAAATGTTACAGGCCTTCAGTTTGTATTTTTGTGTGTTTTTCTGGCCATTTTGTTCCTGCCGCTCGAGCCCTGGTCCCTGATTGGTGGAGCACCTCTTCACCTGGCCCCGCCCAGCCTAGCCTCCTCCCCCTTTATAAGAAGATCACAGCACCTGTTCAGGGCTGCTGGACTTTGTGGTCAGTCTGCCAATGTGTCTCGTGTCAGTCACTCTGTTTGTATTTGTACTTGTGTGTAACTTCTGTGTGGTTGAGACACTCGGTTTTGTTTAGTTCGTTCTGTTTTGTGCTTTTTGATTTGGTCACTCGATTCTGTTTGTGGGTTTGTGATTTTTCGTTGGGACACTTGTAGTTTTGGTTTATTTTTTTCTCGTTTTTGTGAACCCACGTGACCTGTTTTCAGCACAAAACTTGGCTTATGTTAATCCTGTTATTTTGTTTCTTAACTTGGTTTAGTTTCTGTGTATATTTTACCATGTTTTGTTAAGTTAAACCCTTTAAATCCTTGTTAATTCAACTTTACTTATTTATTCCATTTTCCACCTTGGTGTTTTTTGTTACTTCCCACACCCTGGCAGAGCTGGGTTGTAACAACAAACGAATAGCAGGATTATTCAAACATGCGTGAATGAAATAAAACACAACTCTAGGTATGATTTGATCAGGTAATAACATTATACACGACTTAAAGCTCACAAGAGTCAATTCCGTGTAATATAGGACATTTAAATTGCTTTAATAGGAGACAAAAATGAGAGAAATAAAAGTTAAAAAGTCGTTTCTGATCAAAGTCTGAATCATCTCCACTGTACCATACCAATGTGTTAAGCTTTCATTGGAAAATTTAATGTAGAGCCAAAAAGAATCCTTTGTAAAAATTTGAAGCTTTGAAGGGTATCTTTGACCACACATCAGAGGGAAAGCTAAAGCATCCCATGTCAGGATCTAACCAGTAACTCAGCACACGTCTTGTATAATCTTTTATCTCGGACCACTTATCGTGTCATTCCTGCATCGCCCTTAGCCCCACCCGCCCGTGTTGTCCAGGCCTCAGTCAAAGTGCAAACGCTGCATTTACTGCCCCCGATTCACACGCCGGAAATCATTTGATCATCTGATTATATGGATTCCCAGTTCCTTTCAACGTATCATTTCAAGCGTGATATGTGACTCTGCATGTTCACCAATAGCCTGGAAATAATGGCAATACATAATGGTCACGAGCAATGCACAAATACAAGCTTTTATATGAGTTTTAATAGTTTCAGCTTTGCCTTTCTTTACTTCTATTTGCTCGCGTAATATGAATTTACCGATATTTAGGTATGCACACACAGACGCAGACTTCCTGGTGTTAGTTTCCAGAATCTATTGATATTACAGCTATTTAAATTATTGACGTTCTGCTGCCAAAGCCTTTTACATAAGTGGTTCATAGTGGAGGTCAGTTAAAAATGAGGATTCAAACTTATTCAGACATTTTACTGTATTGAAAACAGTATCTCTTAATAAAACAGTCACTCAGTATTCACTCATAAATTAAAATAAATCATTTCAAACATGTTGGATTGCAGTGAATGTCGCATTTTCATTTCATTCCACAGTTCGATCCAGTTACGCGGTTCATTCAAGTTTAGAAACCCCTGTCCGAGATGACTCCAAACGTTATAATTTGATGTTTAAACTTGAATTAGAGAAGTTCCTCTGAGAATAACTGTTAATCTGGCCCGTCTTTAGTGCGGCTCGTGGTCATGCTGTGTGACTAATTGCTGTATAAACCATTTTGGGGCATAATAAATCACTTAAAGAAAGGTTAATGAAAGTTAAGTGAATTTAGCATTTTGCATACTATTAGCATTTTTAGTTCATCGCGATGCCTGACGAATCCACATGGCATTGAGTTTATGAATCAGACATGTTGTAATAGAGGAAGAAATCAGATGATCATTATCCTGAGTCTCAAAGGGGCTTTTGGTTTGGTCGTTTTTAAGATGATTTTTCCTTGCTGATTGTATTTATTTATTTATTGTATTGGTCATTTAATATGTAGTGCTATCCTGCCCCTGCATATATCATACAGTGTGGGTACAATATGAAAAAATGCCCTGATAATTAGCTATTTATTTGTGTCTTAAAATGGAATTAAGAGAAATGAAACCAGGAGCACGTCCAGACTTTTTTCGATGGACTGGCCCAAGGGCACAAGAGCCAATTTAAAGTGAATAAATAATAAGAAGAATAATTTTGAATATATGTGTATATTTATGCCTTTTTGTTATTTTTTTATGTATTTACCCCCAAAGGTTCCTCAGAGTGTGGTGGACAATCAGATTTTAGGACTCAGAAACTCTCCTGAAACTAAATCAAATTGTGATGCGATAATGAATGTTTTTGCAAAAATGAAAAGGTAATTTGTTAATTTGTCCTAAATTTCCAGGCTAAATTAAAGGTGCTCTATGTAACTTTTTGGTTAGGGGTCCATCACCTGCTTGTTTCTATGGATACGCCCTTGCTCTGTCTGTAATGTTTCGCACTATGACATTAAACATTCATTCAATTCTTGGTGGTTTTATAGCTCAAAATATCTGCAAAAACAGGCGTTCGGTGAGCAGGGTCGTCTCTCCACAGATCTGACCTGTAATGTTTGGTCGCCGTGACGATAGAAAGGTTTAATACCACACTGTGAAATATTCCAGACAGAGCAATAACATCTCAAAAGCATTTGGTGGACGGTCCCTCCACCAGAAAAGTCACACAACGCTTTAAAGTCAAAACATAGGATTTCCTTCATGTTCTTGATCAATAGTCGCACCTGAAATAACTTTTATTTTTATATTACAGGTTTGAAATTCCCCACAGATACCAGTCACTAAGCCTTAAGCTAAACACTTCTATAGACAGCTCATCATGATGACTGACATGGCCTGGGCCCCATCCTGCTGCTCCGAGGGGGAGGAGGCCACGCTAAATATACCTCCTACTTCAAAGTGAAAAGTTGTGAATCACACTTTGGTAAAACTCCTCTAATGTATCAACAGGGGCCTTTCGTCAGCTTGTGTTCCAGTCCGATCGCAAACCCAAGAGCAATATCTGCAGATAACCGAACCATACTGTAATTTGCATCTGTAGCCCGCCTCAATTATGTGATCCGCGCTGTGATTTGAAGCACGATTGGAACTGTGGCAATTCCCACAAAGTAATAAAACAAGTAACAAACAAGGCAATTATGGTGGTCTGTAGCTCTTAGTTTATTTGCGGCGTTTGAGACGATTCATGTTGTGTGAATACAAATTGGAGGATTAGTGCGGAGTAGGTGCGAGTAGAGAGCTCATTAAATCTAGTGTATCTAAAGTTATGCTACAGACCTCACATACCTCTCTGCTATTCCCACTTCCACCAAAAAACCTGAGAATTCGACAATGTAACTGCTATTTTTGCCTCCTTCAATCCTTAGTCTGGAATTAGGAAAACTTTGAATTGCTTTTACTACTTTACCATACATATTAGTATGTAGTATTAGTATTTTAAAGGTGGATTTTACTTTTCTTGTGAAGGACCCAGCACAGTATGGAATTAAGTAGGAAGCCAAGTTACAGGTCAGATCTGTGGAGAGTCCACCCCACTTACACTATGTTTCTATACAATCATCCAACAATGACGCAAAAAATTAACAATAGTCGATTTTTTTGCCAATATCAGAATCTTAAAGAGCCCATGATACACTATTTTCTGATCTCTGTTGTAATGTTGTGTCCTCATCACAAACATACCTGCAGTTGTGTTTTTTTTTATTGCATATTGAGGCTGAGTTCTTCTTTCAAACAGAAAACATGTATTTCATGGTAATCATGTCTTATGGTAATCATGTCATTAAGCACTTTGAGATTTTGCTGAAATGT
>KN490841.1:18452-28798 GCA_000787155.1 Scartelaos histophorus | reverse complement strand
TCTCTCGCTCTCTTCTTTTTCTCTCTTCTTTTACCTCTCCTTTCTTTCTTTCTCTCTCTCTTTCCTTCTTCTGTACACTCTTTGCTGGTCTCTCCTTCTTCTGTAGCAAGCCTCTTTCTCTCTTTCCCCCCTCTTTCTTCTCTTTTATTCACCTTGTCCACCCTTTTGCCCTCTCTCTGTCACACACCTCTTCCCCTTCTCTCTCTCCTGTTTCACTCTCTTTCTGTCTCTCTGTTTCTGTCTCTCTCACTCTTTCTCTCTGTGTCTTACTGTCTTTCTCTCTCTCTGCCTCACTCTCTTTCTTTCTCTCTCTCTCTCTGTCTCACTCTCTCTCTTTCTCTCTCACTCATTCTTTCTCTCCGCCTCACTCTTTTTCTCTCTCTCTCTGCCTCATTCTTTTTCTCGCTCTCGGTCTTTTGTCTCTCACACACCTTTCTCTCGCTCACTTTTTTCTCTCTCTCTCTCTCTCTCTGCCTCATTCTTTTTCTCGCTCTCGGTCTTTTGTCTCTCACACACCTTTCTCTCGCTCACTCTTTCTCTCTCTGTCTCACTCTTTCTCTCTCTGTCTCACTCTTTCTCTCTCGGTTTCATTCTTTCTCTCTTTGTCTCACTCTTTCTCTCTCCGTCTCACTCTTTCTCTCTCTGTCTCACTCTTTCTCTCTCCGTCTCACTCTTTCTCTCTCCATCTCACTCTTTCTCTCTCCGTCTCACTCTTTCTCTCTCCGTCTCACTCTTTTTCTCTCCATTTCACTCTTTCTCTCTCCATTTCACTCTTTCTCTCTCTGCTTCACTCTTTTTCTCTTTCTCTGTGTCTCTTTCCTTCTTCTGTACACTTTTTACTGGTCTCTCCTTCTTCTGTAGCTCGCCTCTTTCTCTCTTTCTCCCTCTTTCTTCTCTTTTACTCACCTTGTCCTCCTTTTTCCTTCTCTCTGTCACACACCCCTTCCCCTTCTCTCTATCCTGTTTCACTCTGTCTCTCTGTTTCTGTCTCTCTCACTCTTTCTCTCTGTGTTACTGTCTTTCTCTCTGCCTCACTCTTTCTCTGTCTATCTCACTCTTTCTCTTTCTCACTCTTTCTCTCTGTGTCTTACTGTCTTTCTCTCTGCCTCACTCTCTTTCTCTGTCTATCTCACTCTTTCTCTTTCTCACTCTTTCTCTCTCACACATCTTTCTCACTCTGCCTCATTCTTTCTCTCTCTGCCACACTTTCTTTCTCTCTCACTTTTTCTCTGTCTCGCTCTTTTTCTTTCTCTGTGTCTCTTTGTCTTTCTCTCTCACACACCTTTATCTCTCTCTTTCATTGCTTCACTCTTATTCTCTCTGTGTCTTTCTCTTTCTGTCTCACTTTTTTTCTCTCTCTCTGCCTCACTCTTTTTTCTATCACTCTTTCTCTCTCTCTCACTCTTTCTTTCTCTCACACTGTTTCTCTCTCTGTCTCACACGCTTTCTTTCTCTCTCACTCTTCCTCTCTCTCTCTGTCTCACACGCTTGTCTCACAGTTTCTTTCTCTCTCACTGTTTCTCTCTCTGTCTCACAGTTTCTTTCTCTCTCACTGTTTCTCTCTCTGTCTCACAGTTTCTTTCTCTCTCACTGTTTCTCTCTCTGTCTCACAGTTTCTTTCTCTCTCACTGTTTCTCTCTCTGTCTCACAGTTTCTTTCTCTCTCACTGTTTCTCTCTCTGTCTCACAGTTTCTTTCTCTCTCACTGTTTCTCTCTCTGTCTCACAGTTTCTTTCTCTCTCACTGTTTCTCTCTGCCTCATTCTTTCTCTCTATCTGTCTCACTCTCTCTCTTTCTCTCTCACTCTTCCTCTCTCTCTGTCTCACCTTCTTTCTCTCTCTCTTTCTCACTCTCTCTGTCTTCCTCTCTCACACACACATTCCCCCCTTACTCTCTCACCCCATCTCCTTTGCACTCTTTGTCTCTCACTCTCACCCACCCTTTCCTCCTTTTTCACACTCATACCTCTTTCCTTTCTCTCTGTCTCTCTGTCTGTCTCTCTCTAACCTACTCTTTCTCTCTCTCTCACTCTCTTTCTCTCTCCCCTTCTTTTACTCTCTCTCCTCTTCTTTCCCTTCTTTTACTCTCTCTCTCTCTCTTTACACACACACACACACACACATACACACACTCACACACCTCTCTCCTCTTTTACTCTCTGTCTCTCGCACAGCTCTCCCCTTCTTTTATTTTCTCTTCTCTTCTTCCTCTTCTTTTATCTTTTACTCTCTCACTGTCTCTCTCTCTCTCTCACACACACACGCACACACACACACACACACACACACACACACACACACACACACACACACCATACACACACACACACACACACCTCTCCTCTTCTTCTCCTTCTTTTACTCTCTCCTTCTCTCTCAAGCATCATTTTCCAGCCGGCTGGTCAGGGGGATTTTCAGAGGTGAGTGTGTATGCTGTGTGTGTGCTGTGTGTGTGCTGTGTTTGTGCGTCGGAGCGTGGAGAGCAGAACCAAGGCCAAACACTCCACAGTCCTCACCGTGTCCAACACCCGAAGACGAGAAGAACCTGCAGGAGGCCGAGAGATCCAGCACTCCGCCCAAATCAGGTCACTTTAATTGACACGTGGAGTAGTTTTTACTGACTTAAAGAGGCAGTATTACACTTTTATGGAGTATTAAATGCAAAAAACCTTACTTTTTATTCTTTTGAAAATGCTATATCTGTTGAAAAGAGTGAAAAACTAGTTAATTTGAAGCAGTTTGCAGTGGTTCAAAATGATTCCTACTGCACACATTCTGAATATCCTAATTATTTACCATGATGAGTTTATAAGTTTACAACTAGCATGATAGGACAATAAGCTGCTTTCTAATTAAATGGATACGGTAGTGGACTTATTTTACCCTCAAGAGCTGCTTATATAATATATCTGGACTGGGGCAAGGCGGTTTAAAAATGCTTCACAATCTTATTAACAGTGAGACATCATACTTACCTTAAATTCCAGACTATAGAGCGCACCTGAATATAAGCCACATCGACAAAATTTCAACAAAATTTTAGAACTGTACATATATAAGCCGCACCTGAATATAAGCCGCAGGTGTCCACGTCTTCAAGAACGTTTTCGAGTTTGGGCCGTCTGCTTTTATTGCCTCTGAAAGTGTTTGTCGTCTTTTTGCATTGAGTTCATGCTGTCGTCACCGTCTCACCATCGACTCACTGATGCAGAGTTTACAGCAGCAGCTCGATGTCCTTTTTCGACAGATCAATTACCTTTAACTCAAACGCTGCATCATTTGCATTTCTTGGTGTGTTTTCTATGAGTATTGTGTGTGCATGAAGCTAAAGTAACTGTTCCAAACCCAATCAAACGAGCGTCTTCCTCTGCACATCCCCCGTCTCTCCCCGTCTCTACTGCACATGTCTCCTGCACAAAGAGACGCTGTCGGGTCTTGGATCTTGTCGGAGTCTTGTAGGATTTCAGCAGATTTCAGACTCTCCTGGGGGCAAGTTATGGATCAGGTCTGAGTGGATGTTCGGCGACTGAAGTTTGAGACGTTTCTTCTCGTCATTTACGCCTCAGCTGCATTTAACACACACGGGTAAGACGTGTCCCCCTCACTAATGTTCATTTAGCATCATCACTTATCACTTTATCACACAGGGATAAACTGTTTTAGTGCATCGCTCGCTAATGCTGCAACTTCATTTAACCCTAGATCCATGTGTTCACTGCACAGACAGCGGCGTTTTCTGCACTCAGGCTGGGTTCAAAGTGTGAGAAAAAAGTAACGGCACACAGGTTTTTTGTTTTTGTTTGTTTGTTTCACCTAAATGTGTTTAATTACTATAAGGAATCATCCGTAGACTTAAACTAGAACGTTCAAACAACAAACCTTTAAACTAACGAAATTCCTTCTGGATAACTGGTCCATGTATCATTCGTTCTTTTGAATTTCAACCACTATTTCCAATATTTAATTTAAAGTTTCTTTCAAAAAACAACACATTTTGATATTTTATTCTCTCTGGTTTATTTGTCCCGAAAGTTCTGCAACTAGAAGGAAATCATTGTAATTTTGTGGACAAACTTGTGTCATCTTCTTTTACAGAAATAGTATCTTAAATATTTACTCTGGCGTCTTAGGAAGTAACTGTTGAACTTCATGATGAGAAACAGGAAGCAGCGGCGACACTGAATTCACAGGAGTCGCTAAACAGCAGAACTTCACATAAACCAGAGAGAATAAAATATCAAAATTAAAATAGGCACGATGACTGTTTTTTGATTGGTGTTAATTGAAATAAACTTTAAATTAAGTATTGGAAATAGAGGTCGAAATCTGTTTTTTTGAGGGTTTTTTTTTTTTTTTTAAACACCAAAACGGAATAATAAACTGTTTTCAGAAATTCATAAGAACAAATGGTACATGGACCATAAATAAAGTATTGTTTATTGTTGTCTCCATGGAGATATTATACCTTTGCCTGGAATGTTCCATAGTATCACTTTAAACATTTCCATCTGACATTTATTATTGACGGGTGTTTCTGTTGCTCAAAAATACAATAATTCCTTCGGTGAATAGGGGCGACTCTCCACAGATCTGAATTGTAACGTCACGTAGGGCTGTAACCTGCTTGTCACATCCTGTTTGTCTATACTGTGGAACATTTTAGACAAAGCAATAACATTTCCACAGAGACAAACAAGTGGTAAACCCTCCACTAGAAACGTCAAAACCCCAGCGTGTTACTTTTTAGCCGAAATGCATTACAATAAAAGCATATTTGTTCATTTTGGTTGAAAAATTTCTCAAAAGCAGTGAAAATTTCCACGGCGAAGAACAGGCGTCGGTCTGGTTGGAGCCGGGGATGGGACCGGGACTCCTTTGTCAAAAACACAGTGAATCTTATTGGGAGTTTTTGAATCAAGAGTTCAAATCCACATGGGGTTTCAGCGCTCACAAAGCATCACAGAATTCCATCTTCCAGGTCTCGAGCTTATCCGTGTGCAGGGAGATTGGTCTGCAGAGAGCGCCGGGCATCAGAAAGCAATATATAACAGTCTATCTGCGCCTGGTTGGGTTTCATAACAAGATGGTTGAAGGTAAGACGCCTGGTTTACTCATTTAAAATGTTAAAAGACCAATATTACGCAAAATTTCACTTTAAATCATACTATAATTGTGTTACCTGTTTGAACATCCTTTAATACTGATCTGTCTAGCTCAAAATGCTCTGTTCCACTTTGTGATGTCATGTAGTGGTAGCTCCTTTTACATGTTTGTTTGGTAGAAATTGAGAATTATATCTATGGGTCAATGAAAGACTTTCAACAGGCACGTTTTTAAATTTAGTTTTTCATTGAACATTTTCAAATATTTACAAGGTCAGGTGTATAAATCTATGTTTTACATTTATATGAACCATTTTTAGTGTTTTTTTGTTTTTTTGTTTTTATGTACATGAATACGACCCTAAAAATGACACGTGGTGCGAACCTTAAAATGTTTTTATTTACTAAAACATGGTTGGGATGTTAATCTAAGTTCTCAGTCATATGAACATGAGATTGAGATTTGAAAAAAAATTTGAATATTATGGGTGAAATATCTATTGAAGAAAGTTGAAATTTCATGTTGGACTACAAACCACTTCAGAAAATATAAATATGCCAAAAAAGAGAAAAAGAAAATAATTTGGTTAGATTTAGAGTAATCTTAAAGACGTTTAAAAATCATTAAGGGCGGACGATCGCAGCACATGAACATTTGACACTTTAAGGACAAAAAACATGCAGAACAACTCTTTGTGAAAAAAATATTTGGTTCCATGGAGGTCAGAGGTTCTACAGGGATGTGGGGAATTATTATGAAATTTGAACCTTTTTTACTGAAGAAATTGCAGTTGGGCACGCGTCTATCTAAAATTTTTTTAGATAGACGCGCAAAAATGTTTATAAACACACTGGAGCATATCCTGTATTACCACATGACGTCACAAGGTGGAACAGAGTGTTTTCTGTATTAGAGAATCCTAAATATGCAGGGTTTGTTTGTTAAAAATGTGTGAATGAAACAAAACACAACTCTACGTACAGTATTCTGATAAGCATTATGCATTGTTTCGTGGTATTTATTGTGGTTGAAGAAAGTTATGCGCAAGTCTAGAAAAGAGAACTGAGTATTTAAAGTGTTTGTGCTCAGATTTTTGTCTGTTTTTCAGCAAAATGTGTCTTGTCCCAGTACATAAACAGTATCTTGAATATGCAGCTCTTAAATGCAGTGTTCGCTCTGGCCTCTGAAAGTTGTGGAAAGTTCTTATAATCTCATCACGGTGAATAATTAGGATGCCCAGAATGTGTAAAGGTAAGTGAGGAATAACTTTGGATCACTGCAAGCTGTTTACAATGAATTAATTCTGTTTTTCGTGTTTTAAAGACCATAAAAATGATCATTCTCTTACTCAAAGGTATATCTCTATGGACTTCTGCATGTGTGAGCTTGCCTCTCCAAAGATCTGACCAGCAATTTGGCCTGACGTCACTAGCGTTCTATCTTCAAGGAGTTTAATTCCTCACTGCGGAACATTCCAGGCAGACTTCATAGAAACAAGCAGCTGGCGTAACGTTTCAGTTTTAGGGTCCGTCAAATACTTTTCTCCGTGAAGATGTTCTTGCTTTGTCTGGAATGTTCCACGGTGTGGGATTAAACCCTTCTGTTGGCATGGAGACCAAACCGGACCAAGCTGCAGGTCAGATCTGTGGAGAGGCGACCCCACTCAGTCAGAACGCCTTTTTTTAGGTATTTTTGAGCTATAAAACCACCTGTGATTGTATGAATGTAAAATAGAGCTTTTTAATGTCATACTGTGGAACATTCCTGGCAGAGCATTGACGTATCCATGGAAACAAGCAGGCGACGAACCCCAAACCGAAAAGTTCCGCAGCGTAACCAACTCCACATCAAGCGCTCGCAACCCCACGATCGCGCCTCACAATTCGATTACGCCGTCCAAAATCAGATTCGCGCAACAGTGTCCTGCTCAAAGGCATTGATCAGTTTGTTCCCGAGACGTGCGAATGTTCTTAGAGTGAATCATGAACAGCGGTGATAAAAAGTAAGGAGATAAAAAGTTTAAGAGTTATTCAAGCATGGCACGAGACAGCAAAACGCCATTTAAATCCATCAACTTTGTCTCATTTTTCAAACAGTTTTTTTTTTTTTTATTTTCACCATAAAAGGAGTTATAACAAAATGTCCCTAACGCTGTCACACATTCATGCCAAGTGCCAAAATGATGGACGTATTCTCCGCTCCTTTTTCACCCATTTCTCAAATTATTTAATACTTACCGCTCGTCTCCGCGCTCTGTAGTTATAGGCTTTCAACACATTGGAGAGCTTAAGGTGTTTTTTTTCTCCTCCTACCTGAAATGATTGCTTCAAAAGTTCCTCCGACTCCTTTGTGCTGCCGGAGAATATCGCCGAAACACCTTGCCTTTTAGTATAATGGACTTTCTCTGACAATGCAGCTTTTGTGGAGAGCCGGGGAGGCGGTTCTTGTGAATACGTCTCGAGTTCATTTGACAGAGCCCCAACAACTTCGCTTTTTCGTACATTAGAAGCATTACACTGTGTCTGGTATTTAGTAATGTCATTATTTTACATTTTATTCATCGCAAATATTGACCCGAATGGCTTTTAGGGACAGAGCGGTCATACATAGGCACAGGTGAAATATGAAGCTGATGCGACGCAGAGGATTTTTTATCCAATTTTTTCAACCCTATGTGACCTGTATCTGGTCTTTTAATGACAGTCTGAACGAGACAGATCCGAATTTTTCAAATGTGACCCAGGCCACTTGGATTTGTGCTCCTAAAACCGATACATATCCGATCTTTAGACATGCGACTTCAGTCTGAACGGTGAGGACCTACACATCATCAAGCTCACAAATGTTCTTCTCAAACACGATATACTCACAGAACAGACTCACCATCAGCAGCACATCCCTCTGTCACAGAAAGAACACTCATATTCCACTGAGTCATGTCCTTTAGTCCGACAGAAACTGAACCACATCAGTGCACACAGATTGAGACGTTTTTTTCAATGCTTATAGTTGATGCCATGCGGTTTTAAGTTTTGTTTCTGTAAAACATAAACAAATGTGCACAAAGCTGAACTATATCATCAAACAGGCTGATGTGGCTCTGGATTATATGTTGTAAAATTGAGTTTATTTGTGCAGAAGATTTTAATTCCAAATCTACTGCAGTGTAACTTGTAAAAGTGTTTGGAAACGTTGGGTTTGATCACAGCAGGACTGAGGGGGGGTCAGCCCTAAATTCCCACAGTCCTATGTTCCCTTATTTCTAAGATTTTTCTTATTTGTAAGATTTTTGTCAAAATAAAACTCAAAATCAAGTCATCAGTCATCATTTTTTTATTTTTATAACGCATTTAAAGGGATGATTAAAAGTAATTTCAACCTAGAGTTGTTTTATTGTTATTTACCTATTTACAATTATTACACTGTGAACAGCACATTGTCCTCATCTTGTATGTGATAAATAAATCCATCTCATATCTTGTTTCTCTTGGAAGTGCATTGTAAATTAATGTATAGCATTTTTCCCCAACAATACAGCCCTATGTTCCCACTGTGGGAGATCTCAGAGCTCTATTACTGTTCAGGAATCTCCTGAGCTTCCTATGGAAGGAGCTCATGATTATTTGTATTTTTCCATGTTTATTCAATTTCTCAGTGCGCATGAAAACAGCAGATCTCGAACACTGCCATAACCAGGATATGGCTCATAACCTGGATAGTGATGTGCATGTGTGCGCACTCCAGGCAAACACTGAGCCCACTGCTATGTGTGACGTCACGGTGTCCTTCAATGCAAATGTAGGACAATTTTGGGGCGTTTAAAGTTCACACTGAACATCACACACAAGTCTCATTTAATTGGAAATGAATGAACAAATGAACAACCTCATAAAAAAATCAGATTTCACAAAAAAAAAAAATCTGAGCATTAAGCCCTGCAGTCTGAACGTAGCCTTAGCTGCTGTTCCTGGTTGGGCTTTTCCTACACTAAGCAGTTTAAGACATGCAGAAAGCTTATACAAAATTTACTTAAGGTTTTATTCTAGTTATTGTTTTTTGTTTTATCCTGCATCACAATATGCCTCAAGTTGCAGATACGCCAAAATTCAGGCACTCCAACAAAGTAAAAATTGCAGGAAAAGTATCATTAACAGGCCTTTATTTAAACCAAAACAAATATGTTTCAGCTAAGATTGGTCTTCATCAAAGCTTAGTTAAAAATAAAAAATAAAATACAGACCAGCCAGTGGTAAGGACGGATGTTGGTTAAGGCTGCCACACACTACAAGGGAATTTGCCCGATTTTGCCTGCGATTTGGAACTCGTGATCCGACTTTGTGTGTTTGTGTGTTTGTGTCAGTGTCAGATCAGAACCACCAAACAGCAGCAACGCTACGATAGCGGCCGATAAAGCAGAGGAGTGACGGACAGAGACGCAGCATCTAAACTCAGGACACAGCAAAAGTAAAGACTTTATTCCTCACCTCTTGTAAAGCAGTAAATTTAAAGTGCAGCATCTTATCCACATTATCCAAAGAAATTGTCCTATAGATAATCTACAAACCTGCTATTAATCCAGTTTGACAAAACTGCTATCCTCTGCCTTTCCTTCCACACAGTGCACAGATCGATGTGAAGCTGCAGATAAACGATAGTGACTGTACTTCCTGTGGACTTAAAAAAAAAACAGTTTTGACTTGTGTTGAAATTCCAACTGCAGAGCTCTGATCTCTTGAACACTTAAGCGCCTCAGAGCGAGTGGTTTTACACTAAATGGGAAACGGCTGAGACGATCGCACTCACAACTTTACAGCTTGTTTTATGCAGTCATATCCCGCAACAGCTTTTATGACAGAAGATTTTAAGTCTCTTAAGTTTCTCCTCATGTCTGTGGTGTGCACTTTTTGTCTCACATTTAAAAATCCTGTAGTGGCCTTTAAAGGTAGACAAGGCCGGTGCAAGACAGGAAACATGGCACAGGAAATCGTTTTTACAAAGCTAATATTAATACCGCTGAAAAAATGTTAGCAATACAAATAGTGAAAAAAGTACAATATTTAAAAAATGGTAAAGGATTTGTCTATATAATATAACAATACAAATAATGGAAAAAAAAACTATATGTAATATTTCTTAAAAAAAAAAAAAAAAACCTCATTCAGGACTCCAGGATGTTGACGTGCTTTTAATTCATAAATCCAGAAATCTTCTCTTTATTTGAGCTTTCTCCACCTCTTACCAGTAG
>KN490837.1:1862-19012 GCA_000787155.1 Scartelaos histophorus | reverse complement strand
AAATAAATATAAATAAATATAATATAAGTAACTATAAACTAATAATTATAATAAGCAGCTAATTGCAGTTTATACTTAATTAAAAAAGGACAGTTTTAGGAGCAAGGAATGAGGATGCAAAGCAATGCAGACAGAAATCTTAAAGGAGACATATCATGCAAAATAAACTGTAATGAGCTTTAACCTTGTTATAACAGAGCTCCCTCACCACAGGGTTACTCATATTTGTAATTTGATTAATGCATGTTTGTTTAAGTAAAGCTGTGTTATACAACACAGACTTTAGTGCTCAGAAAAGATCTTTTTCCTCCAACTAATACCCCCACCACATCATACATGATACATCATGCATAACTTGCTGTTGCACAATGAACAAAATGTAAACAAAATTTTTACTTCAATTATACTTCAATATATATATATTTCAACACTACATAAAAAAGCATGATATGTCTTCTTTAAATTTAAATAAAAATGGGTGTGCATGCATGCAAATTTCAAGCCATAATTGTATTGAATCAATTTAATTGAATTAAATTCAATAATTACTTAATACATAAAATATACTAATTTTACATATTAGTGCAAATGCACAATATTATTTATTTTATGGAATAAAATGATAGATGCATTTTCTAATATAATTTAAAAACTGTAACCATGTTTTGATTAAGAGTATACTTACATTTCTTGTCACTCTTTTCACTCTGTAAACAGACATTATTACATCTTCAGTATTCTTGTTATTTAAAATATAAAAAGTATATATGGTATTATAGTAATGTTAAGTTGTTTTTTTTACCTCATCGTCTGGATCTTGGTCTGAATCAGATTCCTGTAAAAAAAGAAAAAATATGACTTCAGAAGCAGAAAAGAAACAAACCTAAGTTTAGATTGAAGCAGACCTTTGAATATGTTGGCAGGGTGATATTGAGGTTGCAGATAGCGTTGTGATTAAGACTGCGATAAGTGCGTGGTTCCTTTGTAAAAGACAGACGTCCACATGGCTCTTGTGAAGTGTCTCGAATCTGTTCATCAAAATTACAAATAATTAGCATTTTAATAAAAAGGTTTCATAAGTATCAGTTTATATCAATATGGACTCTGTGTGCGTGGTGGGAAAGGCCAGTGGCGCACTTTGGCGGCATTTATTCATTTATTTTTTATTTATTAAATCTGAGTATTAAGCATACTTTTATGAAGAGGGCTAGTCTATTCTCCTTGAAGGCAAAGAAGCTGAAAACATGATGCTGTCCACTCTTGGTCAGGGGAACGAGGTTTCCAAAGCAGTCAGCAAAGATAGGTTTTCCCTCCAGTACCTGTATAAATGCAAGTTTTGATCATCAACATAATAAAAAAAAATCAAGTGTATTAAAACATATATCCTCACAATGCACCTCAACATCTCTGCTGCGTGCAACCTCTGTGAAGTTCTCTTGCTGCTCCAGGGTCTTGTCCATCTTGTCATCAGTCATACAGAAGCAGCGCAGTCGGGCCTCGATTGGGTCTAATGTCTTAGCAAAGATAACAAACTTGGCCATGTACGGCACACAAATGATCTCTCTGTAAAGCTGTGTGCCAAAGCTGACTGATTCTTGAGTTTGTCTGCAGTCAATGAGCCAGAACCTGGAAAGATGAAATAAACATCATCAAATTACTGGTTATTTATTATTCACTATGCAGTTGTTACTACTTGTAATACAAGTGTTATAAAGACTTACCTTGCTGATACATTTGTAGTAAAGGAAACACATTGGTTAACAAAAGTTAGAGGTGTAGATCCTGTAATGTCTTCCCACTGAGCTGGAGTTGTGCCACCTGAAATAAGGAAAATCAAATAAGAAAATAATAAAAGCTGTCAAAGTAATATTAAGCAAATATTAAGGTAGTCTGATTTACTATGTATTATGTACCAGTAATACTGCAAAGTAATCTTAAAGTTGGTGTTTCTCCACTGAAGGCTGTGTTTTGATCCTCACTGTTGGAGTGCTTGGGAATGGGGATTGTCATTGTAATAGGTTTGTGGAACTTTCTTCGCCTTGGCTCTAATGTTACAATTGGACTAAATATCGCTTTATTGCCAAGACATTTTCTCACTGTGTCAACATCAATTGGCTGAGCCTGTGACAAAGCACAATAATACTATGAGTACACAGTGCCATCTTAAAATGTTTCTTCATTGTTGTCTAGTTTCCGTACCTGGAGACCCACTCGTATCTTTTTGGTCAGTGCTCCTTCAGGGAATACAGCCTGGACCTGAGGCACCAGAGTGCTGCTGAGGACCCCGCCCTCTGGACCAATCAGATGGCTGTCTTGCTTTATACGGGACACCACTGCAAAATACTGAGGGAAGTCTCGCGTGATGATACGGCATATTCTTTTCTTCTCAAGCTCTTCAGGTGAATCAAGCTCTGTGAAGGGCAACATTCACAAAGTAAACCAATCAAACCAATTTCTATGACAATATTGAGCAACTCTAAATAGCACACATACTTTCATCCATGCCATTAAGTATCTGGTTTAGTTCCTCCTCAGTGAAGTCACAGTGGTGTTCCCTCCAGTTTTCTCCTGTCTCGCTCCTCAAAATGACAAGCTCTCGCTCTGTCCCTCGCAGTGCTGCAAAATGAGGGATCTCTACAATCACAGGCCTAGAACAACAAGCGATTACAAAATAATGCATTAATTGTATGAAGAAAATTCCATGTAGATTATTTAGACTTACAAATAACATGGAAATAATGACGTGAAAACATAAAGTTGATCATAATCAGGTTCATGCAAAACAAACAAATACACAAAACTGCAAAAGAGTCAGTAACGTATTTGTAGCCAAACTGATATGTGTAACTTGTACAAGGAACAATAATTTTTTTATAATGAAAAAACAGCCATCAAATCTTGTTGCTGTCGGCAAAAAATACAAAAGAAGCCTGACAGCATAATAGAAATTATGAAATCAAGATGTAAATAAAAGGAAAAAAGGGAAAATATGACATAACCAAGCTTCTGTAGAGGATGCCCCCACCCATGGCCCTACCCGAGGAACTTGGTCCCTGGAGGACCCAGCTGAAGGATGCGACTGACCAGGCTCTCACCCTCATTGAGAGGGGGTGGAGCAGTGGGCAGATGCAGTTTACTGATCCATACGCAGCACAGAGATGGAGCCAAGAGAAACACATAAACTCACAGATCTATATATAATGGACAGCACTAAATCCCTTTCAACATCTCTGACTTACCCCAAGAACTGAGCTCCAGTGGGTCCCACTTCAATTATACGACCAGCCAGACCCTCTCCTTCCACCATAGGAGGCATGGAGGCGAGGCGGTGTCTCTTGACCAGTCTGCATGTCACTCTTGTAGGGGCTGAACACTTCCTTGGAGGGACAATAATACGAAGCCCATTGTGACGACAACCACGCATGGCTCCACCTCTGGCATCAACCATAAAACTGACCAGGAAGCTGTGAAAATGGCATATTTAAGTATATGCCTAAAAGCACAAACTTAGACTTCCATGCAAATACATACATTACATTATTGCGCTGCAGATAGATTAAAACTATTGCAAACATTCATAAACACCAATAGATACGAGCAGTAATGTAATTTTAATGATGGATATATGCAGTAGGAAATGTGTATTCTATGTGTATGTGTGTTAATAATAATAAGCACAATGCCAGTCATGTCTTAACAGTGCTTAAACTCAAGTAAACTGCTTGATACATGCCTCAATACTTTGGAACATTATTATACTGCGAGAACAGTGCTTTTTAAAATCATTGTAAATTCCACTAACAGATTATCTCACACCAAATGTGCACCATGCATGAAAAAGTCAAAACATAACACAAAGATGCAAAACTTAAAAGGTTCACCTGCTGTTGTCATGGTCTAGACACGGTGTGGAGCGGCTATAGCAGAACACATCAACCCACAAACAACCAACAAGACAGCCAAGTGACACAAAGGCAACAATAGACAACAGAGAGAAGAGAATAAAAGAGATGAGTTGAACCTGACACAGGACAGAGTACACAGCATACACCACAGTAGCAGAAAGGAGAGCTAAAGCACATGGGTGATGGAGTCTTAATTGCAGTGTTGGGAAGTAAATTAATACATACACCAAGGATATGTATTCTGAATACTAATATACTTTACTGTATATACTAATATACTGGTACAGTTACTTTTTCATTTGGTGGTATTCAAAATACAGCTACTTTTCTAAAATCAAAGGAATGCATTATGATATTGTATCATGTCATTCAGGCTTCAAACTGCACAGTATCAGTGACAAAATAGTCAACTCTGCTCTTGTGGTGAGTGCTTGTGTTATTTTGCCATCTCCAATTAGTGATATGAAATGCCTTAAAATCAGTCAAACAAATATAAAGCTTTTGATACTGATAATATTCGTACAATGTTTAATTTTTATGCTATAATTTAAATGCAATTACATATTTTCAAAGTATACTTCCCATTACTGCTTACTTTTACATATTATGTTACATATTAACAAAAGTATTTATGGCTTAAGCATAAATACCCTGAGTGCAGCAGTGTGGAAGACAGCACCACATTATCAAGGTGTTCAGCCCCCCAGCTCAGACGAAATGATTCTTTGTCTTCTCTTGATAGAGCCGATACCTTTGTAGCAGAAACAGCATTAAGAACATGCCCTGTAGTAATATGGTGAAATACTGAGTACACAGGAGTAGACAGAACATACTTGGTGGCTTGAAATCATATCTTCAATGAGAACTCCTTCTTTATGATGGAAGCTGTGAATTGCAGTATGTCTGTTAGAAATGCATTTGTGTGTCTGCTTTAATACTTCAAAACTTGCCCCATCACGATAACAAATACTGAAGTGAGATATATTGCTGAAGTAAATATAGACGATAAATGATTATTAATTTATGCCACTGACACAATAACCCAAGGGCAAATTTAAAGGTGCACAGGGTAACTTTTCAGGTTGGGGGTCAGGTACCATGGAGATGCTATTGCTTTTCCTGTAATGTTCCACAATATAGTATTAAACTTATATTAGGTGCATCAATTAAATTATGGGTGTTTTTATGGCTCAAAAATACATAAAAATGCACTCTTATTGTGCATGGGGTCACTTCTTCAAAGATCTTACATGTAAATTGGCCTGGTGGTGTCTCCTGCTTGTTTCTGTGGAGACTGAAATATTCTGTGGAGTACTTTAGAATATTGGAGGTAAAACAATAGCATCTCTATGGAAGTTACACATTGCACCTTTAAACCACAGACGCTATTCTAAATGTACAATATTGTCACACAAATCATGAGCTGTAATAAATAAACAACATAATGAAACACTTAGTATTTAGTTTGTATCTATAATGAACGTTATTACTGCAATTCAAACTCTCACAGTTCAAATATTCCCCAAAAATAACTACAAATCTTCCAGTAGTACAAAGAAAAAAAACTCAAGAAATATTGAACCCCAAAATATTCCAGCTTCCTTATATTGTACTATAAGCTGACACAGTAATTATGGTGACAGGCCTCTTCAAAACTGAAAATTACCTGTCCAGGTTGTGGCTCATGTAGCTGAATCCATCCAAATAATGTCCCGGTAAAGAATCGTCTCCCAACTCTCTGAGATCTTCCGCTCTCAGATATTCTCCTCCATCACCCGTCATTGTGTCCTCACCTGGAAAATCAAATCATAATATATATCGGAAATATTGTACAGATGTAGTTGTTTCACTCCACTCAGTGCATCTTGAAAATATTATTGTGACCA
This sequence comes from Scartelaos histophorus, assembly GCA_000787155.1. NCBI lineage: Eukaryota > Metazoa > Chordata > Actinopteri > Gobiiformes > Gobiidae > Scartelaos > Scartelaos histophorus. Next base: position 13,221 of record KN490837.1, on the reverse strand, counting down.
TATCAGCTTGTCAAAGTCTGATCCTGTCAGATCTCAGAAGCTAAGCAAGTCCGAGTCTGGTTAGTACTTGGATGAGAGACAGCTGGGAAAATCAGGTGCCACAGTGGGGTGCCAGTCGCAATTAAAAACTGTCCTTAGGCAAGGCACTTCACCCACATTGTGTAGCATGAAAGTGGTGTGTGTGAGTGATGGTGGCTGTCGGAGGGGCCGATGGCACAGACTGGCAGCCTCACTTCCGTCAGTCTATAGTAGTAACTTACCAACACATGGTATGAAGTGAATGAATAATGCTCTGTAAAGTGTCATTGAGTGTTAAGAAAACCGTTACATAAAACTGATGTTTGTTATTGTTGTTGTGTTATAGTGTTAGAAATCAAGATTCACGTGTTAAAACTATTATAAATGAGTTATGATTATTTCTGTTAATCATATTGAAAAGGTTAAATGTGTTATTAATATGTTAAGATTAGCAATCACATTTGGAAATAAAACAATCCACAGCAAACTTAAAGTGCTGAGGTATTTTCTGTACCTTCCACTTCTACAGATCCGTCAGTTAAAGTCTCGTCATCAAGCCTAAAAGCTTTAAAAGATACAATTTCAAACCCCCACTTACCCTGTGGCAAAATTGACTCATGTGAGTTTTAAGCCGTGTTATAATGTTACCTCATCAAAAGCATCCCTGGAATTGTGTTTTGCTTCATTCACACATGTCTGAGCAATCTTTTATTACGAGTCTGTCCACATCTCCAAAGCTGAAAATGCTCTGTTCCACCTTGTGATGTCATGAATGGAAGTTTTTAAGTTAACAGCTACATTTTACCTTTTCTTCAATAGAAATTGGCAATTCCAGGGGTGAAATTAATTAAATGATTCTAGTGAAGAAGTATGAAGTTTAAAAACACAGTGGACCACTACCTGTATTACCCAATGGCATCACAATGTGTTTTCTACTTGAGAGAAGAACCATAAATATACAGGGTTTGTGTATTAAACACGTGTAAATGAAACAAAGCACAACTCCAGGTATGTTTGTGATGAGGAAACATTATAAAATAGATCAGAAAATAGTGCAAAATGGACCCTTTAAATTCAATAAATAAATTACATTTTTAACTTACCCTCTTCATCTGATACATCTAAGTCTTCTGTCATTGTCTCTGGCACATTCAGCTTGTGTTTCTCTGTTACAGTCTGAAATGTCATGAAGTCTCAAATTAGTAACTATATTCTGTGTATCTAAAATATATATAACGGTATAACAATATACTTAAGGTCTTGAGCTTACTGTTGTGGTTGTGATGACCTCCTCTGTCACCACTTTCAGGGTATCAACCACAGAGATGTAACCCAGGCGTTTGGCAATAGACAAAGCTGTGTTACCATTCTAAAAAAATAACACGTTTTTAACTTAGAATCTAAAGCGGTACAATTTTGTTTTCTCTTACCACTGTTGTAGCATTTGGTTTGGCCCCATGTTGCAACAAAACATTTATGATATGTGTGTTCCCCTGCTGTGCAGCCTGGTGGAGAGGTGTGTATCCATTCTATATAAAAATACACATGACTTATTAGAATGGACACGATAAATGAGAAAATGTTGAAATTTATATTGACTCTCTATGGTTACCTTTGTTTTGGCATTGACATTGGCTCCTTGTTGCAACAGGAAGCTCACCATCTTGGCATTTCCATAATGGCAAGCCACAATAAGAGGAGTATACCCAAGCTAGCAAGAGAAGTTAAAGCAGACTGAAGTATTGGTGGTATACATACAGTAATAGTGTTGATTTAGGTGAAATTGCATATTACCTTTGTTTGCTGATCTAAGTTAGCATCATGCTTCACCAGAACTTCAGCCGCATTTACTCTGTCCTCTTGGGCAGTGAGATGTAGAGGAGTCAAGCCAGTCTGTACACAAAGGATTTAAAAAGTTAGTTTGTTTGTCCTTCATAGAATATATTTTGTGATTTATATTTGTACCTTGGTTGCTGCATTGACATGTGCTCCTTTGCCCAGCAACAGAGCAGCCATTTCAGCATGTCCTTCCTGAGCTGCGAGGTGTAAAGGACTGACGCCCTGTTTTGTTAGTGCATTGGTCTCTGCTCCATACTGCAGCAGGGAAAGTGCTAGATTGGTTTGGTTCTTTTTAGCAGCAATGTGCAGTGGGGTGTAGCCATTCTAGACAAGAAAAATAAGCATTTTAAAAAAGGTTGACAGGATTTACACAAGTTATTCTCTGAGCCTGAGGTCTTACCTTTGCAGTGACATGAGGAGATGCACCTTTATCAAGCAGTAGCAGAGCCACTTCTTGGTTGTCGTAATGAGCAGCCACATGAAGTGGGGATAGACCATTCTGAAAAAAACAAAACAAAAAAACAACATATATAGATCCTGATCATCTTTGAACAAGATAAAAAAAAACTTGGACATATATAATATGAGCTTTAAAACATTTGTTTTTATTTCCATCTCACCTTTCCTATGTCATCAGGGACAGCTTTCTTTTGAAGAAGCAGTTTTGCTACATCTAGGCTTCCATATTTAGCTGCTACATGTAAAGGGGTAAATCCTTTCTATAAATAGAAAATACAGTGCACTTCAGTATACTAAGCAAACACTTCCCGAGGTTACAGTTCATGAGAAGATTAACATAAGCATTTCATTTAACATCCAGATTTGACCTTAGTGGCAAGAGAGTGTGAGGCCCCAGCCTCCAGGAGCACAGCTGCAGTCTCCACCTGCCCCTCTCGGGCTGAGATGTGAAGCGGAGTGTAACCGTTAGTGGTGGCAGCATCTGGATGAGCCATGTGCTGCAACAGGAGCTGCACAATATCTGTTTTTCCTAAACGAGAGGCGATGTGCAGGGGAGTTTGGTCCTCCTAGATGAACATTGTGAGAGGATTAAATTATATTAGTTTATTTATAGATTCTAAATTAAGCATATGCCATAAAATGTATTCTCTTCTGTAACTTATTTAAGCACAGTATTAAAACTTACCCTGGCCATAGCATCTACAAACGCACCATTCCTGAGCAAACAGCGAACAACTTCCATTTGACCGGCTCGTGCTGCCATATGAAGTGCAGTTTCACCACGCTGAAAACACAGACAGAGATGAAGCGAGTACACCTTACTGTTCTCTTCATTATAATGTTTTTTTCTCAGCTCACTCTAACATCTGTACATCTGTACTCAGAAGTGTGTTTTGACAAAGTAGTACTTACAATGTTACGGATATCGGGTGAAGCTCCATTTTGCAGCAGCAGCAGAACAATATTGAGGTGGCCCATGAAGGCAGCTACATGAATTGGAGTCAAACCAGACTAGAAATGAAAGATAACGAAAATATAAACCTGCAAACCTGCATATTACTATGAAAATTATACAGTCAGACCATTTTTAATGTTTTACCTCGGTTATTGCCTGTATGGAGGCCCCATATTTGACCAACAGCTCCATCACTTTGACTCTGTTTTTCTTACAAGCAATGTGAAGAGGAGTAAAACCATTCTGTGGCATACAAAATGAAATACAAGCACAGGTAAGTAGCATGTAAAATTCTCAGCATGAATATCCACATACAAACAGACTATCTACCATTTTTGGCAATACACAAGAATATTTTGGACTAAAATATGTTATGACAGATTTGGCTTGTCTGCACTCACCAAAGCTCGTGCATTAGGATTGGCCTTCTTGTCCAACAGGAGCTTGGTGACTCTGTAGTGGCCACAGTGAGCGGCTACGTGCAGTGCTGTGAGGTAGTCCAGTGTGACATCATCAACAGGCGCCTTGTGTTGCAGCAGTAGCTTCACACACTCTATGTGGTCTCCCTGGGCAGACATGTGAAGGGGAGACAGCCCATTCTGTGGGGAGAAACATACAAATGTTAACTGCAAAAACAGATATCTCCATTTTTGTACCATCTTCTATAAATATTATGAACAAATATAATATGTAACAGATAACAGATTTAATGAAGAAGGGAGGGAATAAAATTTTGAAAGCTGTAAAGTATAATTGACTATTGAAAACATTTCTTTATATTTCTTTCAACTTCACTGCAACTACTTTTGGAAGTACTACATAGTTAAATCCGTCAGAAATATATATGATGAGATCTAAACACAGTACTTCTGCATCCTGATAGTACCTTGGTTCTTGCGAGGATCGGCGCTCCTCTCTCCAAAAGGATCTCCACTGCTGGGTCATGGCCACTTCTTGCTGCACAGTGAAGCGGCGTCAGGCCATCCTGAAAGACAACACACACAGGGAAACATTACATAATATGATCACATACAATGCATCAAATGAAGTATAATAATTCTAATACAAAAGGCAGCTTACTCTAGTTTTGGCATCAATCTGAGCCCCTCGGTCCAGCAGTAAAGCCACCATATTTGTGTTCCCACGTTTTGAAGCCACATGGAGAGGGGTAATTCCATTCTAATGAAGGGAACAAAATGAATCTATGTCATTTATTGTATTTTAAAGTCAGTTACTTCTAACATTTGTGAAAAGGCTATTTCTTTGATGGTGCTCCATGTTATACCTGACCCACACTTGGGAAAACATACCAGTTTTCTAGCAAGACGTGTTATTGTAGGAGAGGAAATGTAACTAATAGTAATTTGTCCAAGTCATGCTGGCATTGTTATGCTTAAATCAAGTACAGAGCATTCAAGAAGTCAGGAGGAGAGGACAATGCTGTACCCGGGCTGTGAAGTCAACAGCAGCTCCTCTGTTCAGCAACAAGGTGGAGACATTCACATTACCGTAGTGAGCGGCGATGTGCAGAGGAGTAAAACCACTCTGTTAGAGACACACAGGGAAACAGCAGGCAATCACACCATAAGAAGGAAGGAGAGAGAGACATGAGGATCCCAATGGCCATAAAACTAGTAGAGATCGATTACAAGTACAAAAAAAAAAAGTTGTCAGGCAGATGCAAGAAATAAAAAGTAATGAAAAATATTCACAAGATTAGTTTTAGCAAGCATTAAATTAGCACATGCAACATACACAATCATGCATACTAGAAATATTTTTCCACGTGAAAAAAATAAATCAAATATCTAAGTGGCATTAAAATAAATAAATAATAACATGAAATAAATAAGTAACCAATCAGTAATACACATAAGGCTGTGCATTATGTGTACATCCTTCTTTTAAAATGAATAGACTACAATACACAGTGGTGTGTCACTTCTTACCTTCCCATTCTGTGAGACATGGTGCATTTTAATTAAGAAACAATTAAAAGTTAACTTAAACATCAAATCATATCAATGTAATATATCTATTATTTACAACTTAACTCATACTACATAAAGAAATAAAGTGGATGAGTTTGTTTATAGCAGAGTTATTACTAAAATGTATTGGTATAAATAATGCTGTGCAATAAATCAGTCAGGAGATCTAAAATAAACACATTTAGCATATCTGAAATGTTAGCCATGCAGGTTTGTGTATATCCATTAGCATGCATAGAGTAGTGTGTTGTAACATGCAAAGTTTCTTGTCAGATCAGAGGGAGAACAGAGCACATGAGCTGAAAGGGGTGGTCACACATAAGTAATAGGGGTAATGGGAGGATACCTCAGTGGTTCTATTGACCATCATCTGGTTAGGGAGGCATAGAGAGAGGAGGGACAGGAGGAACGTGGGTGTTAGGGGAAAGGCTTTCACAAGAACACACGACGTCAGAGCTAAAAACTACCAAAAGAAACTGAACGCACTGTGAATGTCCGACTTTACTTTTTACAGACTCATCGAAGATTTAATAATAAAATACCCATATTTCCCATATTTTTATCTATTTATGAGCATATTTGTGCATTTATTGCCACCATTTTATTCCCTTTGAACTACATGGAAGCATAGGCTGTATATATAAATGGAGATGGCTAATCTGCTAGTGCTTCCGACTCCATCGATTCTGGCTCCAATTGACTTTACACTGAAAAATGATCACACCTCTCTCTGTAACTGCTGCTGTGAGCCTCATTATTTTGGTCTTAAAATGTTCGTATTAACCTGCTCTAGATAATTGTGGTGTTTTTATTTTATGATTTTGTCCGTTAATATTTATATCCTATTTCTAATATAGTGCTTGGCTCCAAATTCTCTCCATAACTGCTAGCCTTGTGAGCTTCATTTGACTGGAGCCAAACAGTATGAGTGACATGACAGACCCTTAGTCCACTTCTTTATACAGTCTATACTTGGAAGTCTGTTTGTGTAATCGATAAGTCATCCAGGTAGGATCCATACCTTTTGACATAATTTAATTTTTCCTTTGCAGTCTACGCTTGGAAAACATGTTGCAAGATATCTCCAAGTACACATTTTGAACTGAACTGAGGAAGTTTGTTTCCACTGTCAGGCCCTTTACTTTATTTTGTTTTGTTGTATTCTAAAAGTTCCCTCACCTTGGACTGGACATCAGCGTTGTGGTCATTCTGGAGCAGGAGAGCAGCTGACTTGGTGTCGTCTTTGCGAGCTGCGATGTGTAACGCCGGCAGACGGACTTTCCCCTTTGTGTCGTGCTCCAACAGCAGAGACACTACAGAGTTATGCCCCTGCTGCAGAGCAATGGCCAGCGGAGTGAAGCCATCCTAAAACGAGAAAAAAGAAAAATGACTAGGCACTTAAATTAATAGTTATGGTGCTGCAATAACTAAAAAAGGAGGGAACTACATGGACCATGCTCCTTTGCTCTATGTCAGTGTAGACTACATGAGGAAATACAGTATCGTCAAAGGTCTCAATAATATCGTGGACAATATCACAATATATTGAATTGAATTGAAAGTTTCTTCACTTAAATTAATAGTTATGGTGCTGCAAAAACTAAAAAAGGAGGGAACTACATGGACCATGCTCCTTTGTTCTATTTCAGTGAAGACTACATGGGGAAATACAGTTCTTTGGATTAAGTCTTGTCAAGACATTTTAAGAGAAAAAAAGTAGCATATTCACAGTTTTATTAGCCTCCACAAAATATTGCAATAAATATCGTACTGTGAGATGCATACAGAGATTTTGATATTGTTACATACCTAAATATTACTAATACTTATAATACTTATAACTAATAATAAACAGGTACTTGTATTGCTGAAAAATACCCTGAAAGACATGCATGAGTGAGGGTGCCTTTCCACAGACCAGACCTGTAACTTGGCATGGTAGAGCCAACTGCTGGTCTCCTTAGATAAGTTTTATGCTATACTGTGTCACATTCAAGGCAAAGATAGTGACCTTCCACCAGAAAAGTTACACAATGCACCTTTAACGTTTACAATAATGAATACCATCTAAAGGATCAGCGTACCTCAGTGGCGATGCTTTGGTTTCCATCATTTTCCAGCAAATATCTCACCACTTCTAAATGATTTTCCTGCGCTGCCATGTAGAGTGGAGTGAAGCCATTCTAAACATGAGACACACAAAATATTATTCTTTTTTTCAAAAATGACACTAATAGATTTCTTTCAAACCACTGTATTAATAACTGTAATCCTACCTGTGACTGAGAGTTAACATTGGCTCCTCTTTTGACCAAGAGCCTCACCACGGCTTTTTGTCCAGCTAAAGAGGCAATGTGGAGTGCAGTGTTCCCTTTCTGCAAATATCAAAAAGAAACATTTGAAATAAACTTTATTTTAATTATTTATTTATTTGTTTTCAATTTTAAATTTTTAACATCATAAAAACAAAAATAGACAAAAAACAACCAAACAAACAAAAAAAAGTCAACAACCCACCCTCTCTCCACACTCATCACACACACACACAAATCACTGGGCAAACAAATAACTGTCAGTCAAGTCCAGTCCTGTCAAGATGTTCAAAAAAGGTGTTCAAATATATTGTGTTAAATTTGTGAGTGAAAGTCGGTCTCTGACTTCATGTCATTCCAAGGACATGGGCAGAGTAATTGGTATATTGCCAGCTGTTTACTGGAAGCTGTTAATCCTGAAGAGTTTTGAGTGTCATGTAACGCACTCTCTGCCAAGCCATTAATGCTCTCGGTCTTTCCTGTCATGATGCAATCAGGTGTAAACAGTGGGTGCCTTTAAACTCTGCAGCTAACACTGACAAAAGCATTTATTCATAGTCATGCATTTAAATATGAGAATCATGGCATTATACAAAGTGTAACTAAAACTCTAGTGGATTTTTGTGTCTATTCTACTACATCTCAAATCTCTGTGACATACTGACAAACACGAGTGGACGCCTTGGGTTTAACGTTTCATTGAGAGAATAGGATTTCAGTCCAGAATATGCTGAACTGTACATTTGATACCAATATGTCTTGCTCAGACCCAGATCCTATGCTGTCATCTACACACACCCTCTTTTGGATCAAGCAGTTGTGCCTCATTGAAGTCTCTTACTATTTCAAACACTAAGTTTTGACCTAATTTCAGAACATAGGTGCAGGTGTCGTTACCTTAGTGGAAGAGTCAACCTGAGCTCCTCTGTCCAACAGCTCTTCCACTAAATCTGTGTGTCCCTCTTTCGCTGCCAAGTGAAGAGCATTTAATCCATTCTGGAGAGATACAGAGAAACACATGCAGACAGTGATTATAAATACATTATATGACACTTATTAGTGCATCACCTTCAGTCCAGTGTCAAGGAAGATGTTAGGGCTGTGGAGCCAATCTAACTATTCAATTCAATTCAATTTCTCTTTATTGTCACATGTGCATATACATACAAGATATATAGCACAGAAGAAATTGCTGTCCTCTCCCACATCAGTGCAAACATTTAAAAAACATTTAAAAAAGAAGAGAAAATGTGCAAACGACAAGTAAAAAAAAGACAAGTGCAAACCAAGTAAACGTTAAGTAACATTCTAATATAGACAAAACAAAAACAGAAACATTCAAGTATAAATATACACAAAACAAAAACAGAAACATTCAAGTATAGACAAAACAGAGAGTACAGATGAAAGTGAGGTAGTGCTAATATAAATATATATTTATATATATAATAAATAAACAGTTGTTGATTGTCCATATAGAAAAAATATAGAGATATATGTGCCAAGTATATGAAGTAATAGTGGCGGCTCGTGCACACGCAGCAGCTCTTCTCTCTCTCAACTATCTAAGCTAATCAAGAGTCGAGATTCACTAATTTCAAAACAAATTCAGATTTTGGAGGAAGAAATTTGACAATCTGCTCATATAAGAAACTACATTATACAATGTCGATAAAATGTCAGTTAAAGTTGAAAAATGTTTGCATGACTATTACCATATTACACATATAAAAGTATGTTATTTCTTCCCTGACAATTTAATGCCACACACACATAAACATATATAACTAAACACTGACAGACAAAACACTGATTCACCTCATCTTCTTCTTCCTCCATCCTGCCTCCTGCCTCGTCCCACTCCTTAAACTTCCCTTACCTTACCTTTAACACACTCTGCTTCAAACCTAATTTTTTAAACCCCCTTCTGTATTTTCTGCCCCTTAAAGATGCTTCCAGCTCTTTCCTGTGCCACGTCCAGAGGAGAACACAACATGAAGGTGCACCCTGCCTCTGTATAGTCCGCCCAGCCACTGGTCAAGCTGCCAACACGATACAACAGGCACGTACTAAGTGATGACACTTGTACACACACATGCACACATCCCACACGCACGCTCAGACACATAGCCACGGGGAAAGGCCAAAAGCCCAAAGGGGTGTCATGTTTCTGCACAGTCATAAAGGGTATGTAGGACAGCCCTCGGACACTCAGAAGTTTGGATGCTCAGATTTAGAAATGGCTGAAAATGGCAGCCTTTCAAGGAAGAGCAAAAAGAGAGCATTCCAGAGAGGCCACTTTGCTGATGGCTTATTAATAAAATAATATATGGTTATTTTTGGACATTGAGTTGAACTTAATTAATAGAACAATAACAATAATGCATCGATTTTATATACCGCTTTTTTGGACACACAAAGACGTTTAAAGGGCATTACTACTGTAGCCACAGATGTCCTGGGGCAGACTGACGGAAGCAAGGCTGCCAATCTGCGCCATCGGCCCCTCCGACCACCACCAGTACTCATGCATACACCACTTTCATACTAGGCAATGTAAGTGAAGTGACACAACAGTTCTTTTGCAAATGGTGCCTCACTGTGGCACGTGGAATTAGACATTGTGTGCAAGAAAATAAAAACATTATAATATAAGTTCAAAAGAAATACCCAATGAAAATACATATACTTTTATTCTTATCCACCCCTCTGGATTCTCTGGGTCTTAGAACAGTTCAGTCTTTAAATATTTTTAACATATAATTATTTTTAACACAAGCTGAGCTGGACATTTGTATTCTATTATTTCATTGTGTACACTTTGTGCAGCTGTGGTTGTTTTTAAATGTGCTTTATAGATAAACTTGACTTGATTTATAGATTATGTCAAAGTCTTGTATGAGATGAGCCATAATTCCTATTCCCAAATGAGCTACAGTAGCAGAATTAATTGGCAGCAATGTGTCATTTTATGCATACAGATTTATAGATACATGACGTACTAGGACATAATGGCACAATAAGATGCTGCTGTAACTAGGCTCTTTGATCTTTGACCTGTATTATACAAACCATTAAAGACAATAAAAACGTAACATCAATGGGAAAATCTTATTTGCTTTTTCTTTTTTGTACAGGATGTGAGTGTATACTGTATACAGAAAACCAGAAATACATAGACAATTGTTTATATTATATGTATTTTATTGACAGTTGAAATTGTAATGTACTGAATGTGCCTTTATAACATACCTTTCTACATGTTAACTGTTCCTACTAAACTTTTTTATAGATAGTAATGAATTTTAACACGAAGCTGCTGCTGTTGCTATATCTGCACTAATATATATATATATATATGTGTGTGTGTGTGTGTGTGTGTGTGTGTGTGTGTGTGTGTGTGTGTGTGTGTGTATATGTGAGCTTGTGAAGTGAAGTGTGAATGACTGACAGAATGTATGTTATGAAAAGTATGAGTTGTAGCACTGCAGATATTGCACTGGGCCTGTCTCCTTCTTTTTAAGGGCTTCAGATAAAAGTTATCTTTAGAATCTGGTATTGACATCTTTGCCCTCTGGCATTATGTGACTATTGATACTTTGCACTAACATCACACTGGGGGTGTTTTACATGCATGTCTATATAGTGGAATGTTCATCAGTTACCATGGAGACACAATGTGCACATTAGCGGTCAAAAATGTTTTAGGAAAAAAAAACACATTTTCAGGAGCCTGTGATCAATATGAGTCCACAGTCCAGTTCAGTTTTTTTTTTTTTTTTTTT
>KN490836.1:4055-15194 GCA_000787155.1 Scartelaos histophorus | reverse complement strand
AAAATACTGACATGTTTGGTTAAAATTGTCAACAACGACTATTTTGTTGTTCCAGCTGGTCATTTTCTTAATGAATAATAATGAAATACTGGATTTTTGTATAAGGCGCGCATCTAAAATCATTACATTTTCTCAAAAATCAACAGTGGCCTTATAATCCAGTGGCCTTATGTGTGACCTTTGGTTGTGTTTAACCTCCAACCGATTTGATGTTGTCCACATTAGTCTAATAACGTATTAGTGGGCGAGTCAGGAGGAGTAATATGTTGGCCACATATAGGGCGACTGTGCAACATACCGGTAGTTCTGCCGTGTGCTGTACAAGGACCCAAAATGCACCTGTTAAGAGACATGCACCATGCAGATTTCAGGTTTTGTATTTTTGTGTTAAAACTGAACAATGTTGAGAGGATCCGGGCATGTTTGATGCCCAAATCACCAACTGTTAAACTTGTATTTTTGTGTTAGCTACAACTGAGAGTTATTGTAAATGACCTGAATAAAGTTCCATTTATCCGACACGTGTTTTGTTTCTCTTATTGTGCCTTATAATCCGCTGCTCCTTATGTGTGGACAATGACACAACTGACATATTATTTGATGCTGCGCCTTATAATCCAGTGCACTTTATAGCCCGAAAAATATGGTAGTTAATTTGAATTAATTTGAAACAAGTTTTTGATATACTAAAAAGTTATTTATGTTTTTTGTTTTCATGACAGGTGTTCTAATAAACTTGTTAAGCATTGTATTTGTATTTTTTTATTTTTTTAAATAAGGGGACAATGCATATTAAAGAAAAATATGCAGGATTGCAGCCAAAGCTAAAGTCTGTCCTCAGTCCCCTGCTAGGCCAATGCCAACCACATCACCACATCATTCATAAAGCACGACAAAAGCTATAATAACTGCCTATAATAACATGCATCTTTCACTCACACACTCTCAAACACACTCCTAAAGTCTAAAACAGGTGCACAAACTTACATTATGCACATATACAATTATATATGTATCCTGTATTTGACACTAGCCTCTTAGAATGTACAGTATTATTACCATTTCCCTTTTTTAATAGAATATATTGTGATGTGTGTAATGTGATGTGTGTAACAAATAATTTCTGTGGATCAATAACGTCTGTCTATGTCTATGTGTAAGTCTAACATTGGTATAATATGTACAGATCAGATACATATTCATGACTTTGCTGCGGTGAGATAAGAAGCCACAATGTTACCACAAAGGTAACTGCCGCTCTCATTATCTCCCTGTACTGTTGCATTATGGGGAGGAAGAGGTTGTTCTTTAATGAAGCTTCATAGGATTGATCATGAAAAAGACGAGAAAGATCTAGAACTGAAAGTGGAGTTTTGCAAGCGCTTGACTTAAGGCCTCTTTAGATCCTCACACAGCTACATCCTGCTGTCAGCATTAAGCAATCAAAAACTGACCAAAGCAAATCAGCTGCACACACATCTCATACTAAAACACTAAAACACACGTGTACAAACTCACAACATTAGTATTATATATACAGGTCACACACAGACTCTCTTTGCATACATACATACATTATATTTACATACAGCCTACATTATATACAAATATGGTTGTATAATTGCACAATAGCCATGATTTAAATTGACCAGAGAAGCAGCTGAGCATGTGCATTGATCCATTTTGCTTGTAGAAATGTGGCTATGGAGATTTGAGAGGAGACTTAATATGCAAAATGAGCTATTATGAGGTTTTATTCGTGCTAAATTAATAATTTTTAAGTCTGACTCGCCTGTTGTATTCTCACACTTCACCACTAGATGCGCTCTACTTTACTGCTATTGGACACTGTGCCAGGTTTGAGCTGATAGAAGAAAAGCAGGGACATAATTCTATAATCCTGTTTGAGACTTTCATATTTAGTTTTCATCACAAACATGGCTGGAGTTTTGTTTCATTCACACATTTTTTATCACACAAACCCTGCACCAGAATCACTTGGATGATTTCAGTCCTGGAAATATCAATGTCTCTACTGCACAAAGGTAAAACGCAGCTGTTTTTTGGAAAGACAGACAAAGTAATAATAAAAGTTGCTCTAACATATGTGCATGAAACCAAACACAACTCCAGGTATGTTTCTGAGTATTTTAACATGACTTAAAGTTCACAAAAAACCCATTTTGTGTCATATAGAACCTTTAAACAGTCTTTGAACACACCCCTATAGTGTTTGGGAGAGAGGCTTGTTTTTAGACTGCAGTGTTGTGAAGATTTGCATAATGGACTTCTTAGCAATTCATATTCAACACCGTGCCACTGAACTGCAAGATATGGATTATTTGGACATGGCAAACGTTCGCTTCTATTTGTGCGTAATGCTTTGTGAAGTGTGTGGCCAGGAGCTGCGTAGCTTTGGGTTATTGCTATAAAGAAACACATAAATAAGAGCTGCGAGGATGTGTGTGTTTTAGTCCACGACTGTTGAATTTCTAGGATCATTTGAAGTTTCTACAGACAGCAGAGAATATTAAGTGAGTCTCATTAGCAGGACGGTAGGAGGACGCTGATGACGGGGCCAAACTCTGTAACTGAAAGTGAATTGAGGCTGCAGTGAGAAGAAGATACTGTATTAGACACTGAGATTGCACTGGCTCTCATATGGTGTCACTACTTATGCTACTAAAATAGATTTTAAAAAAAAGAAATCTTGTGTTGGTTGAGTAGCCTAGAATAACAAATGTATGATTTTAGGAGCTTATGATTACACTGGCGAATAATATGCAAATAGAGTAACAAGCATCCAATATTTTTGAGCATGTGCTGGATCTGAACAACACATTTCGGGCAATATTTCTCTATTTTGTTCATGTGTTAGTTTTATTATTTTATATTTGCACCTCTGCTTGTGCTCAAAGATTATTTTTTTTACCCAAATTTGCTTCAAACTTATTTATATTGAATTTAAGGAGTTTCTTGTGTTCTGTTATAGTGTTTTATCACTGTATCTGAAGCATCCGTACCAACTTAAATACACCTCAGACACTAAAATTAGCAACACTTTTCATAATTAACAGAAATTACTAAGTATCACGTGTCCCCAGTATGAGCCCTAAATGATTAGTTGATTATTATTTTATTTATTTATTTTTACATTTTTTTCAAGCTTTTATTTTGAAGTGAATGAACCTGTCTGTTGCTAGGTTACGTATGATACAGTGAAGAGCTGCCAATCTGCAGGTAAGGACTTTCTTAAACTCATTACTCGTTATAACTGATATTAAACTAAGTAAATCTGAAATAATTTAACTAACGTAACTCTCTTCTGTCCTGTTAACAAGCAGAATTTATGTTTGATTTAATTTACGACGAATATGTGTCAGTATAGTCACTTTTTTGTGTGTTTTGGTCATTTTTAAGCAGTTTTTCTGTATTTTACCTGAACAAATGACAATGTCGCTTCTCTTTATTGTTGGAAGGAATCAAACCGGTTCAAAATAGAGACACAAGGGAAATTTCTTATACAAAAAATGAGACAAATCAATGGTTTTAGATAAATTCTCTGGGAAAGAGGACACAAGGCTCCAAACTGGGGCTGTTCCTGGGAAATAAGGCGTCTGATAATTACATAGTTTGCTGTTTAATCTTGCACTTTTTACTTCAGGGACATAATGGCAACCCCGGAGGAGAAGCATCAAAAGGCGGCTTTAGTAATTCAGAAGGCCTGGAAGAGTTATTTGGTAGATTTTCTGTTATGGATTAATGTTAAATGTTAAAACTTTATTTACAGTTTTACCGTTTTCAGTTCAGAACTATCTTTGATTATTACAAAGACCTGATCCGCCTGTGTAACCAAGGAGATCCTCAGATGATTCTCAAGACGGTCAACCCACGAGAGGTAATATGAGAAATACTGTGCTTAAAATGGGAATAAAACTAAATTAAAATTAAATAAAAATATCCTGTATGTTTGTCAGGGGGAGCTGCTGGACGCTGCAGCTGGAGTTTTCCTCAGATTTCGTCTAGGAGGAGTATGAGACAGCACTTAGGTTAATTTTGATATGATTCCATTTAATATTGTTATAATTTCTCCATTTTAGACCACTTTTCCTCCCAGCATCTATTATAAAATCTTCACTTATCGACCGATAACTGACCTGTGTGCCAGCAGTCCAAGGAACTACGCAAAGCCCAGTAATTATAGACAAAGGGAGATTCTGCAAGCCTCAAAGACGACTACTGTGAAGGCTGCAAAGAAGGGGTGGTACCAGCGCACGGAGAACAACAACTGGAGACTATTCTCAAGCGTGGTAGAGTTTTTTACAATTTAAGTTACTCAGATCAAGCATAAAATGTGGCCACTAGTCTATCCATGGTTTCAGAATGATGAAAAGTTAAGACTTCTGCCATAGCAAATAACTATTCAAAACTACTAAAACAAATTTTGACCAATCTATATTATAGGTTCACTAAAAAACATTCAATTTTCAACCAATTCTAGCCCTTTAGATGAGACACAAGTTGCCACAAAATCCTCTTTTCTATTGCCTTTCCTATTTTTGCATGTTGTATTCTTAGCAGCTCTTTGTCCCTTTAATAGTTGGTTCCTAAAAGTGACTCAGCAGAGAGCGACGATAATAGAAAAGTTGACTTTCGCTACACAAAACTGCAGCGGCGACAGGATGTACACAGGTGGAGGAAGAAGAAGAAAATTGAATGGCTCAAACAAATGTGAGTCATTTCCAAATCATTTCAAACCATTTGCCTTCCCGGTTTCACTGTCACACAGCAGATGGTCTGGATGTAGTTTGCGACACAGACATTTTCTAACTTTTTGATACTTGATCTAGAAACTCATGAAATATATAGTGATTTGTGTATTGTGAATTAAAAAAAAGTCATCTTGCATCAGAATCTCTCTTTGATATTGTTATTCCCTGCAGGTACAGCCGCGGTCACTTGGAAACTAGACTGGGCCAAGTGGCGTCTCTAGTGGATAATTCAACCCAGGAAATGGTGAGCGACTTTGAGAAGAACTCTGACGACATAATGGACTGGGAGCTGGATGAACTACTGTCCTGGTCGAATGCACTCAACTTTGAAGAGTAAAAAATACTTACTTTTATCATTTTATGTCCTAATCATTTGTTGTAAGTATATGTTTTCTATTGTATATTAAATGTATGTGTTTGTGCAGATACATAACTCAGTGGAGACATCTAGCCTGTAGCCAGTCTTCAGAAATAAATATAGGTATTGCATTTATAGTTTACTGTATAGCCCCATCTGCTGGTGTAGTTTAGTAAATGAGTCATTTTAATATGTGTGTTTATTCTCATCCCAGGTCCCTTTCATTATGTTGGGCCACAGAACATAATTACCGTAGGTCATCAGATGGATTGTCCACCTCCTTTGTGTGATCAATAAAACAGCCATGCAAAAGCAATGACTCCAAATGTAAATATTCAGACTCATACATTTGTTTAATGGCCTAAAAGAAATGTCTTTTTTGAAATGACTAAACAGCTAAATGGTTACTGGATGATTAAACCAGAGTAAATGATGTTGTTTATTGCATGTTTCATTCAAATGGTAGCTGCCTTTTTAACAGAATGTTGATTTAATACAGAGCTGTAATTGTATATTATCCCAAATAAGTTGATTATAGAAAATGAGAGGTTCTCCTAAATGAATGTACTCCCACACATTCAATCCAAACACCAGAACCAGTGAGACTACAGAACTACATTCATACCATACTCCATACAGATGTACAACAACTCACCTTTATGTGACAGATAATACTCCCTACAACTGTACAACTGCTCACCCTTGAAACGGATAATCTTATGTCCTCTCAATCATCATATCATTGTTGCACTGCACCTCTTGTTTATAGTTGTGATTTTATATTCTTATTTCTCTTACATTTATATAACCATGCCTTATTTAACACCAGTCTCTTAGTACCTTTTTTGTTACTCATGTATTTATATTTCTTACTCTTTGTTAGTATATTATATTGTGATGTGTGAACTACTGTGTCCAAAAAAACAAACATGCAGTAATTTAGTAATAATTTCCAAATATTTAGCAAGCTATGCCAATCACCACACTCACATTCCTTAAGAATACTGGAATATTTAGTAAAGTAACTCAGTGTCACGTTTGTCTTTTGTTTTGGATGTATACAAAGATTTTTCTAAATAATTGCTTCATATATGAACAACAGGAAAGGATGGAAAAGAGGGGGCACCCGGATTTGAACCGGGGACCTCTTGATCTGCAGTCAAATGCTCTACCACTGAGCTATACCCCCTTACGGCAAAGTACAGGGTCACGTCTATATAAAAAATTGTATCAAAAAACCGATGCATCTGCTCTTCGTATACATATATTTAGAGATCGATTTGTCTTTGGTGTAATATGACCGATTTAACGCATTTATAGATTAGGTATTTGAAAGCCATCGACATGAATAGATAACTGAAAAACGGATCTGAATTGCGCCGGAAGTGAAGTAAGTGACGTCAGAACTGCACCGGAAGTTATTGCTCACCGAAAAGAAAGTGGAACAAACGGAATCACGATGGTAAATATGAGCTTTGTCGATATATTTTATCCCAATGATTGTCTTAATGTTTTATTATTTATATGCTTTGATAAAATGTTACATTATTTCCTTCCGTTGGACAAATATCCAGCATTAGTTTTGGTGTTAAACCTACGGACGTCAATTTGATTAGTCACTGAAGCTAACCGATGCTAACTCATCTCTAGACTTATTCTTTGTTTTCCCCGTGAACTGTTTATTAACAAAAGCCTGTAATTTGCATTTGTATTTATATTTTTCACTGCAACTAAATATATTCACCACAGGATACGCGAGGGCTTCGTTCTCAAATGAAAGACAGTGTGCCGGTGGCAGGTTTATGTCCGCAGGGAGCCTACGGTCTTCAAGATTCCCTTCGGAGCGGGTACTTTTGCTTTTATTTGGCGAGTTTTATCATATATAAACATAACAGTGTATTAAAATGAAATGTATTTGCTCTGTTGCACAGCTTCACCAGCGTCAAGAATGAGCTCCTTCCCAGCCATCCACTAGAGC
This sequence comes from Scartelaos histophorus, assembly GCA_000787155.1. Taxonomy (NCBI): domain Eukaryota; kingdom Metazoa; phylum Chordata; class Actinopteri; order Gobiiformes; family Gobiidae; genus Scartelaos; species Scartelaos histophorus. The sequence continues at coordinate 8,086 of KN490836.1, read as the reverse complement.
TGTCAGAAAAGAATGTAAGTACACAAAAAATGACCCAAACAATGACAGCATGGTAAATTATTGATTCTGTTGTTTAGTGCTACTATTTACTTTGTTCTTTTGTACTGATTAATGTTTAATGTTCTATGCATTGTACATCAGGTAACATAATATGGGCGGTCTTTGCCTGGAATTGTTAGTGTGTACAGTTTCTTTACACCTACTCTACAGTGTTATTTGAATATTTTTCTTCCTTGTTTTCAGTACCAACTAAACAAGGACAAGATGAACTTATCCACACTCCGAAACATCCAGGGTCTTCACGCACCACTCAAACTACAGATGGAGTACAGAGCAGCTAGACAGGTGTGTGCCTCAGGTTGCTCATGGCTAATGTATTATTTACAGAATTACATGAAAGAAAAACACGTGGAGCAATGTGGTATCTAGTATCTTGAAACACTTCCATGTAGTTAAACAAATAGACTCAAGTTGCCACATAGCTCATTTCAGGTGCTAAATTCATCTAACTGATTAAACTAAATTATCTGCAGATTCAGCGCCTGCCGTTCTTGCCCAGTTCAAACCTGGCTCTTGACACGCTGCGTGGAAGTGATGACATGATCGGCTTTGAAGATGTCCTCAGTGGTAAATCCCGCACAACCCTTATGCATATTTATATAATTAATTGTCCAAATATTAGGTCTATGTATTCTGAATGTGTTTGTGTCTTTGCAGATCCAGCTCAGAGTGAAGCCATGGGGGAGCCACATCTTATGGTTGAATACAAACTGGGATTGCTGTAAATTGGCTTTTTGTTTGCACAATGTTTCAAGGGTCCAGTGAAGAAAAGAAAAGTAGGTTGTGTTTAGACAGTTTGAGAGCTACATGTGTGGGTGGTATTTCTTAATAAACACGTGACTTGAGCACTGGTGTATTTTTTTAATAAGCACTGATATAAAACCTGCTTGTTTCTATGGATGTGTCACTGTTACTCCACTGGAAAAATTGCATTACGCACCATTAATTTTCATACTTTAGTGACTTATACGATAGATGAGATTTCATTCCCCAAAAAAATAAAAAATCTAATGAAAATATATCTTTCGTGAACAAAATCTATCAAATTAGGAAGGAATCATTTAACTGATTGTGTTCATGTTCTAGATGTTCTGATGATGCTCCAAATTTGCTGTAATCCTATCATTTAAAGATGCATTGAGCAACTTTTCTTGTGGAGGCTCCATCAGATGCTCTCCATGGAGATTTAATTGCCTTGTCTGGGATGTTTCACAGTATGCGTTTTTTTCTACCTTTATGGAGACCAAATCAGACCATGTTACGGGTCAGATTTGTGGTGAGGCGACCTCACTCACAGTTACATTGCCTGTTTTATATATGCTATAAAACCACATGTAATTGAATAAATGTAAGGTAGAACTGTTTAATGTCATACTGTGGAACATTCCAGGTAGAGGATTGGCATATCTATAGAGACAAGCAGGCGATGGACCTTCAACTAAAAAGTTACACATCTTTAAAACCCTTTCATCTGTTAATAATGACATCTTGGAATTGAGTAATTTGGTTGACGATCCTGGCAGAGAAGGTGATGTTTTTCCATTTTTGTTTCATGTGGATTTGTAGTAATTACAGAAATATTGACAATAAGATTAGAGTTAGACAAACTTTATTAATCCACAAAGGAAATTACTTGGACAGAGTAGCTCACTCATTACAATACAATATAAGTAGAAAAAAACGGTATAATTGTCTTGTCCTACAGCTCAATATTAAAACTACTGGGGGGTTCCACTTTTAGGATAATGTGATGTTACGTGAACACAACATACCTACAAAAAGCAAAAGGCTAGTCAAGGTCGGTGGTGTGGGGGGGAGAGAAGAAACGTAGAGGTTCTGTAACTCACTGTAGCAATCAATTGAATCCGCACCACCATCGGACCAGCCGCTTGCTGAAACTAAGTCCGCCATGTTTTATACCATGCACAAAACATACGTGTCTAGCTCAGAGTGGGTTACGTCTTATCAATTTTTAAACTTAATTATTATTTTTTCCTTCAAATAATATACAGCAGGAAACGATGAACGAAATCCATCTAGGTAGATTTACACCAAATAAAAACGGAATTTTTGTTTTCACTCTGAGTCGCAAAGCATTCTGGGTAAATCTCTTTACAGCGACGTTTTCAAACACTTTCATTAACATTGGAAAAACAACATTCGTCCAGTCAGTTCAAGACTGTGCATTATATTCTACATTTACTACTTGGTGAACTCAACTTAATTACGTTCCAAATGGGAAATGGGAGTTAATCCAAACAGGAAGTAGCTTTATTTTCTCTTTTCTGCAGATAGGCTTCTTGTGTCTTTTAATTTTTTATATCCGTTTCTAAATAAATATTCTGTAGCTGAATAGTCATAGTTGAAAAGTGAGTTTTTATTACTTCGATGCCCCAGTCGTACTATAATACAGAACATTGTACTTTGGGTGTGGTTTGTTACTTTCACCGCTAGATGGCACTGTTTACCTTCACAAAATGGTCTCCTGGGGTATGGTTTAATTCTAATTATTCACTTTGTTTATTATTTCCTCGAAACCGAATGGTGGCCATTAATCAAAGCAGAGGAAATGGATTAGTGGGTAGAATTAACATGCAACACAGCTAATTTTCCCGGAGTTTTCCCAAGCCAGATGTTAACCTACTTCGCACTACATAGGCCCATTAAACTGTTTGTTGTTGAGAGCGCAGTTATAAACATTTAGCTTTATTGCCTCAGGGACCTCCTCCGTGAGCCTGACTTTTCATAGATGACTGAGTATGATGTTATAGCCTGAGGAAAGTCTAGGAGTCATGATGCCGTCTTCTTCTCTCAACAGAGCAAGAGGAGCTGGATGTGGTTCTGATGCAGGCTGCAGAAGAAATGGAACTTCAAGATGTTTCAAGAACTTCAAGTATCCTCCATAAGGTAAGTAGCCTATATGCTGTGCTTAACTAGGCCTTTAGACTTCATCTTTCACGTTCTCACACGGTAAATGTTTAACACTTGATATCTAACACACTTCGACTACATCATGAGTTCATTTTTTTAATATATAAACATTTCCAAGTTAGCGGAACAAATAGGTTTTACTAGGTGGAAAAAGTGACTCATGTAAGAGCAGCATTTGCAGGATTTATTTCTTCTGTAAGAACAAAAGCAGTTTCTGACATAAAAGCTGTCAGATTATTCAAGGATTATTCATACTACTATGATTTTTAAGTGATGTATTATTACCAGTTTACTGCTTCTTACTAGGACAGTGTACGTGGTCTTCAATAGGCCCACAGACTAAGCCAGTGAGGTGGGGAAGTGGGGCCCAGGGTCTTCTGAGGGTCTTCAGAGGCATTGGAAGGGGCCCCCCAAAGGCTGTTCACACAAAAACCTGCATAAAAGAAAATCTGTTTGAAATCAGTACATTTACTTTACATCATACTTGCTCCTTTACTGCTGTAAATCTGTATTAAGCCCATAGACTTTATGATATGAACTGTTTGCATGAAAATCTGAGGGACAAACAGCGCATATTGTTTTTAATGCACTTTGCACTATGCATTTTTATCAGTTGGGTCTTTTGATAAATTTGGGGCTCTGCAGATTTTGGGAATAACTGGACTAGACTTTAAAGTTTAGTCGAAACCAAGTGAACTCTAGTCGACATGTAGCACACATTAATGTCCCTTGTTCCTCTATGGTCCTCTTCCCTCACACACACACACGCACACACACACATACATACATACATACACACACACGCACACATACATACGCACACACACGCACGAACGCACACATACATACACAACCACACGCACACACACATATGCACACACGCACACATACATACACACACATACATACATACACACACACGCACACATACACACACATACATACACACACACATACATACACACATACATACACGCACACATACATACACAAACACACACACAAACACACACATACATACACACACACGCACACATACA
>JACN01039976.1:0-30240 GCA_000787155.1 Scartelaos histophorus | reverse complement strand
TAGCTTATGACTGTAATGTTATTTGAGGCGCACTTGTTTAAAGGCATTAATCCGCTCACCTGTTGTAGTTCAAACTAAGCCAACTCGTTCTGGTCTGATTTGTCTAATTTGAGTAACAGAGCGTCAGACAGAGGAGAGCTTACTGTTAGCATCATACCCCCAAGGAATGTTGATGACATTTTAAACAGGACTGGGCTTGCTAACATAATCCTTCGTATGCAACCAGCATCCGTCTGCAAAAACGTCCATATTGTGCTAAAATGGTCTTTATCTCAGTCCCCCTCCATGACATTGCCTGCGCGCTAAACACATGTAGCCTGACAGCATTTAAAGTGCAGTGCCCATATGCGTCACGTTCTTCCTATGAGCCTGACAACCTCGGCACTCTCCAGGGGTAACACTGATCAAAGAGGAGGAGAAGGTGATGGTATCCGCGGTGACAGACGCTCAAAGATGTACTCAAGGGCTCTCTCGCACACACAACACACACACACACACACACGCACACGACACACACGATATACAACGACACACCAGCACTTTGCGAGCTCCTGCTAAAGTGTACAAGCTAACAGTGTATTGTCTTGTTCACGTTTGTTACCAGTCAGTTAAAAAGGTATGCTCTGTCTACTTCACAATGCCAATGGACCTACGCTGACTGAATTTGCTGTCTGTGTGTGTCTAAGTGAACAAAGGAACAGACGCTACTACAAAGAATAAAAGGGACAGCAGATGTCAAGGCAAAGCAGCAACATAGTATCATCTTGAACAACAAAAATGCATTTTCTTTAACACGCTAAAACATCGTTGGTGTAATCGTGAAACTTGTAATGCGTGTGTTGAAGCCAATACAGCCTGCAGATGCAAATCTGTCCTTACGTTCAACCATGGATGAACATTGTGGTGTGCAAAGTCAATTTGAAATAAAACAGAACATTACTAAGCTCCTAGCAGTCTAGGGAGATACACAAGAGCAATATCGGTGTATGGTCCACGGCACAAGAAAACAGTCAGCAGCATCACTGGATCAAACCGAAGAATGTGTTGAACCAAGAGCATAACCTTCATAGCCTTCGCTCTCTGGCAGACGATACAGTGTCCACACACAATCTGTCATTTCCACTGTTTCTTTGTCAATTTTTCATTGTCTAGCAGTAATCACATCAGCTCTGCCCTCTCTGCCCATCACAAGTGGCCTTGATTTACAGGCATCTGCTAGGAGTTATTTACAGTAATAGAGCACGCACATAGAAACATTTAGTGCCGTGCAAAGGTTGTATTGAGGAGGCCTGTCACAATAACACATTTTGAAGTGTGACATAAAGCTCTTTGGATAATCGATGATATTGATAATATTGTTGTTAGTTTGCATCTATAATGAGTCATAGAATTTCATAATTCAACCTTCTACAGCTAAAGCCTAATCATAGCACAGAAAAATAACCATAATCTTCCCAACAGTGCAAAGAAAAAGTACCCACGATGATGAAAAATTATTGTCCCATGTGTCATGTATTGAATGATAAGTTGATACAGTAATTATTGAGACAGGTCTAGTATTGAGTCATGAAAAGGTTATAAATATATGTGAACAAATTGTGTAAACCTTTGAGATACTGAAAAAATAATTTATATAAGAAACAAGTACCTGAAAATAGTATGGGAAATACATTATAAACCCAACTGAAACAAGGCCAGATTTGACTAATCTACACTTGAGGGGGCAAACTAGTTCTTTAAAAAGTTGAGAATCATCAAAATAAAGGAGCTTTGTTTTAATTGTATCTATAATTGTGAAAATGGTTGACTGTAATGTGTATTTTTGTATATTTCTACAACTTGAGCAAGAGGGATAATAAAACCCTGCACTCTGATCATTACCCTTTTAAAGTACTTTTCATTTGCTTATATATCTGCCTATATATGCCTGTCTATTCTTTTATTATAAAAACACCCATCTCTGTACATTTTTCTTCCAAGGACAGAGAACAGCACATGCATTTTCCCTTTGAATCAGAATATCCATTGTCCCTGACTTTCACACTTTATTATCAAAATAATAGCCATTAGCATATGATCACAGAACAAAGGGGGGCAATGTACCTTCATAAACAGCCTTGAATCCCGCTGAGCCAATCGTATCGTCTGATTGCAAATGAAGCCACATCTGATTGGACAAGCTGACGATGAGGTCGGGGACACTGGTGCCTGTGAGTCTGTGAAAACATCATTGTATGGTTGTTTTTCATCTGAATACACTTGACATGATGCAAACATATACTTATTGTACTTTCTTGTAGTTGTTTTTCTTTCTCTGTTGATCAGATTCTGGGATTTGCCAGTGCACATGAAATTCAACATTTTACACAAATCAACCTTTTTTATATCATATTTTGGCAGCAAGATTTCCCACTAGTTATTTTCCCACTTAATTCCCACTTAACCAGAAGCGTGTTAGCAGCAGTCAGATTTAACATGAGATGATTGACTAATATTTGCCTCAAATACTGCAGTATAAAGTGCTATATCTAGTAACTGTTAATTGTTCCTTATAATAAAAGGCTAATAGTCCAGCTCCCTTATATAGTACCATCCACAGATTATATACAGTGTGTGTAATACTGTGTTGTATCGTGCTTTTATATATAAATGAATATAAGTGCTTGAGAAGAGAGAGCTTACACATATAGCACTCGCCGGGTGTCTCCGATCTTCCCTCCATCTCCTACTGTCAGAGTGTCATATCCTCTTTCCAGGTCAAACTCCTCAAACGAAAGTTTTATCACCTAAAATAATGTAAAAAAAAACACAAAAAAAAGAAAAGGATACATCATAATGACAATACATCCTCACAATATATGCAACAATATCATATGTTTGTTTGTTTTTATCCACTATTTTACATAGAATTGTATTGAAATCCAGCCTATATTTAGTTAAATGAACCATTATGTCATACTATATTTTTTACAAAGTTAAAACTCATTGACTTCTACTCAGTTGTTCTCATTCAGCATTCTCCTTTCCTTTTTCTTTTCACGGGAGCAGCCATCACTCTTGGTAGTCATATTTGTACTCCCGACTGCACTTGTGCTGGGTGAAATTGATTGTGAAATGCCTTCCTCACCGTTCGCAGTAGTGTATGTAGCCCCATGCATACAGCACTAAAGGATAAATCAAATACGCACTTTAAAACACTGCAATACCAGGATTCGGGATATTATTTGGTGCTTGTCCATTATTTATTGGCTTTAAATCTTCTTTGTGACTGTGTGGACCATGACAAATCTGTGCTGTGTTCAGGTATCCTGGGAGAGAAGAGGGGAGTCTCAATCAATGACCCTGTGGTACGTTCAAGGTCTGAGATGAGACAGGAACACCAAATTTAGCAGAAGGGGATCCATCACTCAGCAGAACACACAATAATAATGGAAAAGCTAACCCCAGGTGATGGTGGTGTAAAGCCATTTCAACATGCTCAAATTACAAATATATAAGACACAAAAATTGTCTGGAAAAGAGCACAAGAAGCTTCACAGGAAAAAACACATAGAAAGATGCCAACAGATTAATATATTATATTTACAATTATTTAAATACTAAATCAATGGGATAAGCCAAAACACACAATACAAGCATGATTTAATGGTCTAATTAAATAGGTCTCATTAAAAAGGCTGAAAAGCCAAAGGTATTGTGTTTCTGAAAAATTATATTCATGTGAATGTTTCTGATAAAATGCTGTTATGCTGTTGGTTTTAAAAGACATATTTCATTCCAAAAATGTCACTAGATCTTCTTTTCACTTTCAGTGACTAAAGATCTAGATTCTGGATTTTACTGTATTTAATGTTAAAAGTTATATGTCCATTAAAGAACTTGTGTCAAAAGACTAAAAACATCCCAAATAAACAAAAAGGTCATGTGACACAGCCAATAATAAACTCTGTGGCATTAGTCAGAGAGGTCTCTCTTGGCCCAGCACAGCAGATATATTATTGTAACTCTGTGCTCTCTAGAGCTAAAATGAAATGTCTTTGGGTCCAAGTCAAGAGCCAGTTTAAGACCTGTACTGAGGTGAGCCCAGTCAGCACTGGTGCAGAGCAAGAACAGCTGTCCAGTGAGCACAATGTCCAGCAATTCCCCAGATGAGATTATGTGCTATGTTGAGATGTTACAGAGCTGCCATGGTGACAGTTTAGGTGCTTTTTCCAATACATTACTTTTGGTCTTTCAAACCAACAACCCAAACTAATACAACTAGGAGAACTCAGCATGACAGAGCCAGTGTACTGAGCTCTCACATGGGACACAGTTATTTATAATGCCAGTTCATTATAGAGCTGAGGCAGGCTGCTCTGACACATAACTACTTATTAAGGGAACCACTGGGTATTTGACTTTGGTTGTGACACAAGAATAAGTACAAAATAGTGCAGCTAATCAAACCACACATTGGCAATTAATTTTATGTTATGGAAAAGACAAAAAGGCCCAGGAGCAAGAAAGGATAAATCTGATAGACAAGCTCAATAGAACAACACGTCAAGACCGTGTATAGGCTAAATATATTTATCTTTATGTTTGGAACACATTTTAATATAGGAGAAGGGAGTTCTATTTTTAGCATTTTTACTCCATGACAAATACAAAAACAGTGATGTCACATTACTTCAGATCAAACCATCTGAATGTGTTTTGAATGTGTGTTTTTTGTTTGAAGTTATATCATAATACTTTCTTGCTCCCAGAAAACTTCAAACCAAAAACTTTTGATGTGAAATAGTATATGCTTTTCTAAAGGGCAGCGCAGTTCATTTAACCTACTGAGAAATCTAATTTCAGCAGTATATAGCTCAGATCTGACCCTATAGGTCAAGACCCACAGCATAAGGCTGGAGGTTAGAAAAGGACTCAAGTGGAGAGCTTCATCTGGTGTATTAACTTTTCCCATGACTGCAGACCTTTACATTGACCATAGTGGTGCCTTGATCCTACATGTCAATCTTCTGCTCCTTCCTCGCTCACCTTGCCATTGGAGGCAGGGACACCATCCTGTAGGGGGCAGCATGAGCACTAGATAGAACTAGCTGATTCTCATTCTCTTCACACTCCAGACACTCCAAACCATCCCGGCAAGTGAAGGTTCTGGTTTGATGAACCCAATAGAACAACATAATCCTCAGAAAGCAGACCACGCAGGCCTCAAAATGCACTCTCTGTGGCCTCTGGCTGAAATTCTGTTCATAAAAATAATGAAGAGAATCATGCTTAGGCACGGCCCACCTGGCACTACTGCAAGTGGCCCCAATGTGCAATGAGCTTCAATCAAACAGGCATTGCGTATGCACCGTAAAAAGGTAACTCACAGTTTTACCATACTTCATTTGAAAAAGTGAAAAACTACAATTTTTACATAACAAACACTGTAAAATGTGTTTGTGTGTTGATCTGCATGAGTGTTTGAGGAAGCCAAAAGCCAATTTAAAGTAAACCAGTTTGTACAATAAAACTCAAACAATCACCAGGATTAGTATCTTGACATAAATGATATATTTATTTTAAAGTGCAGTATCAGTTCTACCCCTCCTATACACAGATGAGTGTGCATAAGTACTACAGAATCTTGCATGTAATATACAGTGATTGGGTGCTGCCTCAGTCTATTCCCAGACTCTTATTAAAACAAGCGAGGACAGGAGTTAGCTGCTTCATTAGTGTGAGGGCCTAAGCACTGACTTATTGCCTTTACATGCTAATTGTTTTTTATAGTGTCAAGGGCCACTGTGGGTCTCTGCAGGCTTTAGCCAAAGGACAGAAACTGACCCTGGACAGACACCAGAGCAACACAGTAAAGGGAATCTAATGATTAAACATCATTTGTTTAGAATGAAGCAAACAAGGCAAAATGAATGAAGTGAAGCACAGCACTCATAATTATGTGATTGTATGCAGGGTTACAAAATGTATACATACATTTGACTCTTGTGAGTTAAAGTGGCATGGTTTAAAGATATTAGTAAGCATTTACTCTAGTGTTTTACAATGAGGCTATTCCAGCTTCATTATCAGCTTTACAGCATGAAAGGAAGGTTTAATATTGTTATTGCCTTCAATTATGTCTAGACATCAAAGGGAACATTATACTACAGTGTATGTGTTGTATGTCAGTCATAATAGGCTCTGAAACGGGATTATCTTTACAGAGCTTTCTTTAAAGCTACACAAATATCAAAACTATATTGTTGAAATTATGTCAAAAAAGCAAAGTTATGAAAAAATGTCCGGGTAATGCAATATTCTGAGATACTGCAACCGGTCTAAATTCTGACATTAGTTCTTCATTTATGTAAAATGTATGCTAAATACAATGTGTCATGCCACCTCCAAAATGACATTTAGCCCCATATTATAGCAAGATGTACAGAGACACTCTGTATATTAATATGTATTCAGAGTGTATGGGAGAGAGATGATTACAGATCTAATGGAGATGTGTGGTGATGCGTTTCAAGCTGTTCGTTGGTATGTTCGTGAGCAGTCAGCCATGTCTCAGACTCAACAAAATCATCTGCCTTGATATAGATGAATGGAACGGGTAGCAAAGTAAAAAAAAAAGTACTCTACAACATAGTTTTCTCGGTCCCTTCGAGTTAGCAATTAACTTGATGGACAGTCCCACCGCATTTTTCCCAACAAGCTGTCAGACCAATACAAACTCTATTGATTTGCTTGCCTTTATTCCGAAACTAGAATGACAAGCAGACACCACAACCAACAACCAAAGCATTACTCACTGGCTATTTAAACTTGCAAGTAAACAAAGGAACAAAAGGCGTGCACAATTCAGTGAAATCACAGGCCTCTATCTCAATTTTGTATAACATGGTATTGATGAAAGAAGTCATCTGGAATAATAGTCAATCAAAGAGATGGACGAGAGCAAAATGGGTGAGAGGTAGCGAGAGAGCACAGGTTTAACTCAATCTCACAAAGGGAACAAAGGGGTTACAAAAGATTACTGGAGTATGATCTGGGTTTTATGTTGTAATAATGACTGTAAAGGTAAGTCAAGCTATACCACTCTTGGGGTTAAAGTAAAGGAACCGAAAAATGTCACCGAAAGAACGTTAGTTTTCCAGTACCAGTGCTTACTGGAGTTTCGAGGGGAGGGAGGACTGTATACATATTGTCAATCTTGTCTAGCTGTAGTTAAGACCATCTACAATGCTGTGAAATGCATGGCTTTCCTGGATTAGTTTATTAGTTCATATTTCAGTTTTCCTCAGATTTAGAGTTGTTCATTATGTGAACTCTGAACAGAATACTTTTTCTGACATATATTGCAAATCACAATTGCAACTTGATTTTTTTTCCCCCTTTCTTTTTTCAAAGAAACAGAGAAACTGTGTCTGGCATGTCAATGCAAGTTTTGACATCTGTAACAATAAACATGAATAACCACAGACATTTAATACAACAACATAATGTTTTTATAAAGTTTTTGTTTTACTTTTTTTATTATGCAAAGAGTAATGTTTGGAGGGGCTTTAGTTCTGGCAGGGCTTGTGGTAACGCTGGAGCTCCCTCCTCTGCTCCTTCACATTGGCGGCTACTTTTGGGGGGCTGGGGGGGGCTGTGCTCTTTCACTTATTCGACAGAACTTCAAGCGACGTATCTCCTCTTGTGCCAAGAAAAGCTGAGCAGACAGCTCCTGCACCTTTATTTCTTTTCTTTTTTCGTTGGCTTTTTGAGTTACATTTTCACCAACTTCAGAACCAGTGATTTGAGAACCACGACAGGCCTTTGGATCTGACCTGCTTGTGGTTTGCATTATGTTGTCCTTTTCTTTCAGGTGTTTGTTAATTTTTTCAAGGGCTTTGCCGGTGTTGGCTAACTCCTGTTTGAGACTTTTTCTTGCACTGAATTGTTATAGAGAGAAAGTATCTCTTTGTATATGTTAAATTGTGTCTCCAGCTCTTTTGTTTGAAGAGAGGCCTTAAGTTTTTGCACCTCCATATTGTCATTGTTGCTTCTAATTTTTCTGGAGTTTGCGAGCTCGTGCCTGCTCCCTGTTGGTATGGGGCAGGGTCCAGTTAAGGTTAAAGTCCTTGTCATAGTGGTGACGGTTGTCCTCTGCAGTGTAGAGGTACCAGGGTTTTGCAGGGTCCTCTGGTTTGGAGGGCTCCTGGACCGAGGATGCAGGGACATATGGTTTTGAGGGCTCCTGGACTGGGGGTGTAGGGTCCTCTGAGCTTGAGGGCTCCTCGATGGTGGTGGTGGGAGACACCATTTGGGTCTCCTGTGGCTCGTACTTTCTAACTGATGGTGTGGGGCAGAGCAGAGCCTCCAGAGTGAAGCCCTCATCATAGAGGTAAAGGTCGTCCTCTGGAGTGTAGGTACCAAGGCTTTGAGACAAAAGACAAAGAGAGATCCATGTTTCTGTGTGTGCGTTCACCGGTGGCTGAGAAGGACTGAACCAGTGTGAAAGCCAAGGTTTACATGCAAATAAAGATTCTATACTTATGACATAACATGCATTTTATAAATGCATTTTATAATCACATAAACATATATCACATACATATAAACAAAACACAACAAAACATAACACTATGATATTATTAATATCAAATGTATCAATCAAACTAAAAATGCATAATTATCTATGTGTTAGAATAAGGGTTAGAACAGTGTGCTCTGTGTATGTACAAATATTACTAATACATAAGGCTAATGTATTGTGCAGTTTGTCAGTTGCTCTTGCTTCATTAAATTAACTACATTTTAACGGCTGACTCTACTGTGTATGGGTTGTGCATTTACACATTACAGATTTGTTCTAGAGATGCACAGAAATGACAATTAGTGGTCAAAACCGAAAATAAATAAATTGCTTGGCCAAATACCAAAACTGAAACTGAATATCAAATGTGATTGTTAAGTAAAAAAAATAATATTGTATACATAGCCTGTTGTTAAAAGAATATACATGTTTGTTTAATATTGTTTAAATATTCCAGTGGCCTTTCCAGTAAGTATACCAGAAAGTTTGTTAATTCATATTATTAATGAAGTACATGGCTTTAATTCAGTGTTTCCCAAACTTTTTTCTGGGGACCCATATTTTAAATGTACCAAACCTTTGCAACCCAAGTCAATGTTACTGAATTACTTTATAAACATGTTAATTAATATATTAAAACAGAGTAGGCCACTATACGATGTTCCGTTATAACTCCACACAAATGTGCAAAAGGACCAGAGCTCAGCTTATCCTTGTGTGAACATGCGCTTAAGTTTCACTTTTGTTTTTCTTCGTTTACTCCTCTGTATATATTAAAGGGAGCGCACAAAGCACATGTTCTTTGCTTTGCTAAATAGATACGTTTCTAAGTTTCATGCTGCAGCTGTGCATGTAGAACTATGTTAAAACGTGAGTGCTGTTTGTGCCTTTGAGTTTGTTTAGCTGCAGTCATGATGCATGTGCATCCTCACTGCTCTGAAATCACTGTGGTGTGTTTACTGGTGCATTGACGCTCACATTTAAACAATGCTAACAATGTGATCCTCCTTGTGACTATTGAAAACAGTCCAAAACAGTTTCAATAAGAGAGCTGATGGACATGAAACTGCTTACTGTATGTGAGTGGTATATTCAAATATGTTGATATGACAAACTAGAATATGAAATTTAAAACATTTGGAAATCAGTCAAAAAATGTTTCTTAGTCTAATATGCGTGCAATATACCACATGACCGTCATTATAACCTCATATCAACATTTAAATGTAAATTAGGGACCTACGTGACAGGGACAAGTTGAGGATGTCTTAAAATTGAGGCGTGTTAGTGACATTTCATCAACTTGTGAAAGAAATGTAAGGCTCGAAATGCAATATAGGTTTTTGCATAATAACAAAAGACAGATCTTACAATTACACAAGTGCAGACTCTTGATGAATGATAATGACTTTGATTGTTAATTTGTTTTGTTAATCCCCATGGCTTTATATTTAATATTTTATAAGGAACTGAAGTCAGTGTAAATCACAGTACCCCTGTTGATTTCAGTCAGTGTAGGGACATATATGTTAACATTTTCTTTGTTGTTCATAGCATTTATACATTTCTTGTAAGTTTGTGCCACACAGCATAGAGATAAGTGTCTCGTTCACAAGGATGTGCTCCCATTCAAAATTGAAATCCATGTTACCCAACCACTATCTGAGATGAAATTTTCTTCTCCATATAATGTTTTTTATCAGAGTTTGAAAAGCTCCTGGCTGCATTGTTGTGCTCCTTGGTGCCCCTCTCTACTCTTAGTGAGGCTCAAACTCCACATTTTAAACAAATCTGCTAAAGTAAAGGCAAAAGAAGTGAAGAGCAGAGAGAGATGTTTTCAGGAAGAGCAGGCTGGTGGAGTGCAGAGCGAGAAGTATAGAGGAGTAAAACAGAGAAACCAAAGACAGGAAATGTGACAGGACATGAGACAGATAAGAGCACAAAGAAAGTGCTGATAGAGACTTGAGATCTGGGAGCACTCGCATGTATGAATTATTCATCCTCACACAACTATCACAACTATCATACCACAACAAAACTCAGAATCGGAACAGTCCTCAGACCATCAAGTTTGCAGGCATTTTTGACATACGTCAAAAGACCCCTACATGAGTGACGTGGTTTGAAGAGCTGCACACAGCCTGGTACTGTTATATTAATGAGCCAGCAAAAAATATATATTTTAGTGTGTTTGCTACATTTTTGCGTGGATATCTCACTTCCAGACTGGATTTCCATTTCACAAACTTAGTCCTAGTCCTAGTTCTACAAGCCAGCTGATTTAGTTTGTGTGAATTCAAACAATTTATAAAATATATATATATAATTGAAAGATCTAATAACTGTATAATGAAGAGCTTACCTTCCCAGGATCCATTGCAGTGATGACCCATACACAATGTGCATTATTCTCATACTGTACAGGGTAGTTGGGGGAAGTTATGATCCCTCTAGGTCCCCGTAGGTTACTTCCACATGTCCGTGCTAAGGGATTGCAAGAGAAAAAAATTAATCAGAATTTTTGTCAAATTCGTCACACATTGAATCCATGAATGCAAAAAAACATTGTACAATACAGGTTAAAACAAACTAAAACACGTATAATTCACTTGAAACCAAAACACAGAAAATGATTTTGTCGAAAATCCTGCAGTGGAGTAACAGAACAAAAAAAAAAATGCAATTACCCTAAACCACAGGGTATCATTAAGGTAAACAAAAACTGTGAATCGTCAATAGTGAATTTGCTGGACCATTAGTAACCAAGTGTCATCTTCCCCTGCCTACCATTGCATCACGCAGTCAAATGAATTTATTCTTCTAGCCCAGCAACTTATCCACAAACAAAAACAGCTGGTGACATTAAACTGATTACTTTGGGCTAATCACATCAGGTACAAAGCTTACTCATAATTAATGACATGATAGTGCTCACACACATTTAGTTCTGATAAAGGAGTCATTATCCAAACTGGAACACTTCAACCTAAAACCAATTCAGACATAACTAAGACTAATAAGAAGAGACTGTATCAACACTATACTAGAAACAAACTCAACCAAAACCGCGATTATAAAAGCACATATCTATTTCAGAAGGGTCGTATTTATTTTCTTGAAAAGGTTATCTGAAGGAAAAATGTAGCTTGCCATTTAAATCTACTTGCTGCAATTTTTCTCGTACACCTGCTCCACTGATGGCTCTTCAGCTCCTTTCTCAACAGAATTTCTCGTGGCCCTCTCCTGGTCTATTTTATTCCGGCATTGATTTTGTTCGGTGATGCTCAGTGTAATATGTGTTTCCCTAACGCACTATATTATGTTATATCAGTAAGTGTATTTTGTACTTTACAAAAGACATATGTTTGATCACGTGAACAAAGATTTTCGATAAACTAGTAGAGTCAGTGAAATGACGCCTGTCCAATTGCAATTTCTTCAGTTAAAAAGGTTCAAATTTCATAATAATTCACCACATACCTGTAGTACCTCTGACCTCCATGGAACCAATTTTTTTTTTTCAGATAACATTAATTATTATGCACTGTTAAAATGTCATGTGGTGCAACCGTCCGCCCTTAACTGCTGATTTTTAAACTTCTTTAAAAAGTCTCTAAATCTAATCAAATTTATTTTCTTTCTTTTTTGGAATATTTTCTATAGTGTTTTGTAGTGAACATGAAATTTCAGCTTTTTTGAATTAATCTGTCCCCATAATATTCAAACAAATATTGTCCAAGCGTGTCCATTTTTTTCATGTTTTCAAATATTAATATCATGTTTATATGACTCAGAACTTGATTAACATCCCAACCATGTTTTAAAAAATAAAACAATTTCAAGGTTATTCTCGGTCGTAACAGATGACACTTTTTAAGGCTGTAGCTAAATCATAAAATAATACATACAATACCTGAATAAAACAAACAATAAATGCTTAATATAAATGTTAAACACAGATTTATGCACCTGACATTTTAAATATTTGAAAGAGTTCAAAGTTCAATAGAAACTTTTTTTTTTTCTAATTTGCCTGTTGACATCATTGACCCTGATGCATACATAAAATTGCAACAGTTTTGAACCTTTTGTAATTTACCAGGAGTCTGAATGCATCAAATAATCAAACGTTAATTACTGTGAGCAGGGACAGGGGATTATTCTCAACACACAAGCCTCATATCCAGAACTCAATCAACTCAAAATAAGCTAATAATGAAGGAAAACTCAACATGGGTGAGAGCTCAAAGTAAATTTTGCATAATATGTCACCTTCGATATTTCTCTGTGAATCCAGTTTGATCCGACGTACATACCAAGTTAGTTTAAATAAATATAACACTCACAAAACAACAGTGGAACTAAGTGGAAAAGTTTTAAACGGGGCGGCGCTGAGTCCAAAAAGCACAAAAGGAAGAGTCAAATAGAAAGATGAAGATTATATTGAGTAGAAGAACTGAAGAATAAAGGGCAAAAGAAAGGACCTGAAAATACCAGAAGAGAAAGAGAGGGAAAGGGGAGCTCACATGACTGATCTGCCTGTTAATTAGAAGCGAGAGGCGAGACACACAGTCACGGTACGCACACACTCACGCACTCACACACACACACACACACACACACACACAGTGGCACATTGATGGCGATTCATTCCAGAGAGCAGCTTCTAATTAGGACTAAAGTCTCAGCAGAGAATGAGGAGGGCTCAGGAGGTTCAATCCCTGGATAGAGATTGGGTCGACTATAGAACAAACCAAGGAAACTATTTTTAACCCCTGTCCATCAAAGTCTAGAAACAAAAAACATAGACTCCTGTGTAGACTGTTTTTTGAGACCGACAATGCACTTCTCTATTCAAGTTTTTCCTTTTGTACATATATAAATGCTCATTCTTTTGCACAGCTACGCCACCGCTTGGAGTCAAATTCGTTAGAGAATTTATGCACACTCAATCACCAAAGATTGTTTACCATGTAGCTAACGCTCTAAAGCTAACAGCTCTATGAAAGTCTAAAGGCAAATAGCAACATTAGCATTCATAATGAGTCTTGTTTCTGTCTACCTGATGAATGTTTGTGCTGGATGCTCTATAGCTGCACTTCTGTTATTACACACAAACTCCACAGGGAAATATCTGTGTCTCCAACAGCTAAATTCCCCATTTGCTTCTTTTCTGTGCCAACACCACGAGTCTACCGTTTGGTACTGGTTAGATAGTAAACACTGTCTGTTTTCCTCTCAAAAAGGCTCAAAATGAAATCCTTCAGACTGAACAGAAAAGTTAAACTCACTGCTGCTTGAGGGTAGTTTGTGCATGCTTGATTAGAGCAATACTACTATTAATACTTTACCTAATGCGTTTTACTTCTACTTTTAAACTTTTATTTTGAACTCTTTTCCAAGTTATAGCAACTTTCAATTCAATTCAATTTATTTTTGTATAGCCCAAAATCATAACAACAGTTATCTCGACGGGCTTCACAAAATTGTTAAATTAGCAAACAAAGATGTCAGAGAATGAAGCAGAATAAGAAAAAAATAATAATAATTAATAATTCAAAAATACAGAATGTCCAACAACAAGCAGGCAAATGGATAATTGTCCCAGCATCTCCTGTCCTTAGACCCTCCTTCTTCGGCAAGGAAAAACTTGAAAAAAAAACCCAATGGGAAAAAACCGAGAAACCTCGAGGAGAACCACAGTGAAGGAGAGATCCACTCCTATGGATGGACAGGCATAGATGGCCAGGATGAATCCACTGCCAATAAGGTTGGAAATCTGTAGACCAAGGCTATTGGCAACTTCACCCATGTCTGTTCAAAGGATATTATTGCTTAGCTGTTTCTTGAATAAAATAATGCTGTACGCCCTGTCAGTCTGCGTTAGCATTTCATTGTCGTGCGTGTTCTAGTGACAGGAGCAGCGCACTGTAGCCCCATATGCACAGAGCAGTAATGTGATGTGACGTGGGCCCTACAGTACATGTCACAGAGCTGCATGGGGCTGCCTGTCTGCTGATGTGTGAGCTGTTGTCTGTTGGACTCTGGCATGTCCTGTGTGTGAGGGTGGCCTGTGCTCGCCGTCTGTCCTTAGAGCAGGACACCCACTGGGCCCTGTCACTAAACATGTGCTCTGAGGAGACTCTCGGGATGCAATTGTGTCAAATATTGCTTCCTGGTGACCACTTCAACATAATTCACCAATACAGAGCTCGAGACAAAGGTGCATACTACATATTTTAAAATAAATACAATTAAAAGTGAGAGATGTAGGATTACTTTCATAGCATATTCCATACAACTTACTTACTGTACAAAAACTCACCCTTATGTAATATATAACCTGTCAATCATTATTTCATCTTTGCACTGTTTCTCATTTTGTCCTTTTGTATAGATCTAAGATATATTTGTATTAGTATATTTCTGTATTTTTTTATACTTTTACTTGTACGTATGCATTTATATAATTGCGCTTTACTTACTTACTACTACTACTTACTTACTTTACTCCAGTCACTTGCTATTTTTGCTACTTATATTGAATTTATGATTAGAATTTATGCATCATTATTGCATCTTTGCACTGTTTCTCATGATGGACTTTTGTATAGATCTAAGATATATTTGTATTAGTATATTTCTGTATTTTTTTATACTTTTACTTGTACATATGCATTTATATAATTGCGCTTTACTTACTTACTACTACTACTTACTTACTTTACTCCAGTCACTTGCTATTTTTGCTACTTATATTGAATTTATGATTAGAATTTATGTTGTTGCTCTTTCTTATTATAATATATTGTGATGTGTGATCTCCTGTGTCCAAATAATTTCCCTTGTGGATCAATAAAGTTTGTAAGCCTTAAGTCTATACTGTTGTTCTACTTCACATTCAAATTATAAGATAGGTCTTGAGACGATGTTTATCTCGGGGTATATGCTCTGTAAAGACGGCTTCTGCGTCGTGCTCACACATATCATTTGTTTTATAGGTTTTTCTTTGTACCTCAAATTCAGAAACAAAATCTTCTCTGTTCCACTCTGACCATATTTTTCCTCCTCAATTTCCCGCACACTCAACTACTCGCTGTGCGTAAAAGCTGCCATAATATGCAGAGAAAACAACAGATTGAAGTCCACACGGTATGTTTTTTGTCAGACAATAGCTAAGTATAACGTGGTATAGTGGAGTAAAGTGCGGGAGATGTCACCGGTTTTTGGTATTTTAGGCGTTAATGGTAAAAATGTGCAAAAAGTTGAGCTGAAACTTACTCCTGCAGATGGGCCGGTGGTCACTCCATGCTGCCAGTGTATCCGTGACTCTCTGACAGGTGATACTTTTAGATCCTTGGAGCACGTAGCTGTCGTCGCAGCTGAACTGGACGCTGGAGCCCACTCTAGTTAAGGAGACAAGAACGGTAAGAGAGTGTGTCAAGGGGCGTAATAATAGCTGCACACGTCTACTTTAAGGCAATTCAAATGTATTTTAAGAAACCACATGAGCGATAGAACCATTACAGTGTCAAAAATATGACGAATTGACATAATAATATAGGGTCAGAAAATAAAAGTAAATTATGGCTTTCAAAATTGTCATTACAAAATTACATGTTTCTCTCTGTTAAAATGTTTTTTTCATGTTTTTAATGTGTGGGCAGGTAAAATACATAGAAATATTTGAAGACTCGACAATCACAGAGCGGTCATGTTGACTTATAGTGAGTGATGGCTATTTGATGAGACAGATCACAACAGATGATCCAATTATGGTCTATAGTTAGATGCTCTATTCAACGCACCTTCGTGTCTCACTCCTGGGTCATTTGTTCTGATCTCTTTGTTTCCTCGTAGTCTAGCTTACGCCCTGCTGTCTTTCACGTTAGCGGGACATTGAATCTCCTGAATAGATCTCCGCGTGGTGCCTCGTCTGTAAACTTTAATGTGTCCTTCCCGCTGGCAGCGACACGCACACACACAGCTTAACACCTGGCCAAATATTCACTGTGCACCTCCAATGTACCGCTGCTCTCCTTAACTGTCTTTGTCAACTTGGGTCATTTACTCTGCTGCTTCTGTAACTTTCCCCCAATGCTGCTGACGATGAAAAATATCTCACAGTTAGACTCCCTCACGCTGCGATTTTTACACTTTTATGACTAAAATTTTTCCATTGCGAGTGTATTGACAGCGATGATCCATGCTTAGTGAAAATACGTTTTTCCTCTGTGTAAGCGTTATCTTGTTACAGTTCTGCCTCATCTCACTATATTTTTAGCCTGGCAACAAACATATTTTTGCCCTCATGCATCTGGTGGCCTACAGGGAGAATCTCGTATACATAGAGGTAATGATACTGTCACTGATGGGGGGTATAGGCGATGAGAATGGCTGATTTTAAAGCCGGCAAATTAGCCATGATTATCTTTTAAAAGGCTGAAAATGGAGTCAGGAAATGGTAAAATGTGGCATATTAAGTTTCCCTCATAATCACAGGGGGAACAGTTTAAGCTGCTAGTGAAGCTAAGTGAATGAGGGGCTATTATTTATAATTGCCAGCTGCTGATTAAATGAAAGGTCTCACTTTCTCCTGATTACGCGACAGACAAATGCACTGTGAGTTATTTCATGTCCACTAAGTTCATTTCTATGAGGTGTAAAGGGGCACTGGTCTAAATCAATAGTAACACACTTAACCGAATGTGATTGGGAACTTGTGTCAATACTGCACAGGATATAGAGAATCGATCCTTAAGTGAAATAGCACCAGCTACAAAAAGGAATCTTTCATTTGATCATGATTTTAATTTACTGCCAGAATTGCTGTTAAATGTGCACTATGTAACTTCTCTGGAGATTCTGCCACCTGCTCATCTCCACTGATGCTATTGCTTTGCCTGGAATGTTTCACATAATGGCCTCAAACGCACCACCTCCATGGGAACAAGCAGATGAGAATAACAAGGAAGGGAAGAAGCGTTGATACAACTGAATTTACTAAGCCAAAGCAATCATTTAAATGCTGAAAATCATGGAAATATTCTTAATTTTTCGACTTCATTATGAGGTCCTAATCAATGGCAGCAGAAAAAAGCACGAGAGTTGATTAGGCAAAACATGTAATTTGTACAGGCTAATTACTAATACAGTCACACCAGCTGCAATTTGTCAGGACCTTCAAGCCCATTTTAAGAAGAGTGTAATCCCAAGGAGAAAATATGAATACATTGATGGACTTTTTAAAATTATTTTTGAATGGAAAAGTCAGTTCTAATGCTGATTCTGATTTGTAGTTGGACTGCTCCAAAAGCAGGTTTTTCATTGTGCTTTTACAAAGCAACCAAGACGGATGAGCCACGTAAATGTAATTGAGTGTGTGTGTGAGTGGGACATACTGAAATACTGAGCCCATCCTCTTGCCATTTTCTGGGACCCCAGGGTCTGGACAAACATCTCCAGCAAGGCCACTCTGACTCACTGCAAAAACAGAAAAAAGTGTCATTAGATTTTTGATCATATCATTCATTTTATCAGTTTTTCTTATCTCGAGACACATGTAGCAAGAGCCTATCCACGAAATATATCCAAAAACATATTTACTCTATAAAAACAGAGCGGAAGTAAGAGCTTCAGGGGATCTTGGTAGAAGTTCAGAACAGGTGCTCCTCAAGGCTCAAAAGCTCAAACACACATAGTGAAGATGACCAAGCTTGGATTGTTTGACTGTGTTCAGAATAGCAGTGGTTAGTATTGCAGATGCACTGATCCAATACTGGTATCGGTTATCAGCGGAGATACTGAAAATTTTGCTCTATTGCATATTTATTCCAAGATCAAGATCAGTTCAGCCGATATCTGATTTTTGGTCTATAAACTGGTGTAATAAGAAGATTTACTAGCCCATGTTGGCTTAAAACATCTCATAATATTAGACACAAAGCTGTTCTGCAATTATTTAAAATAGAATAAAATAGAATGTAAAATAGATAAATAACAGTTAGAAAACACATTTTTATCACAGGCTCCTTATGTTTAAAAGAATAAAATAATATTTTCTGTCTCAGTGGATATTGGGTATCGGCAGACGCTTGAAGCCAACGTAACGATACTGGAACAGAAAAGCAGGATTGGTGAGTGTGAATGTACTTTGTTTCAACACTACTACACTAATACACACAACAATTTATTTTTCCTCTCAGTGTGGATAAATAAATACTTCTTGTAAGAATATTTGTTCATGTGTTATTGTTTTAGGCGAAATTCCTGACACATTAAAACTGAATTTATTTATTTTTTCTTGTATTATTTTTCTCTGTCACATACAAAAAAGAACAAATATTTAAAAGACAAATCAAAGAACTGTAATGGACAAGCTTATTACTGGAGCCGAGAACACACAAAAAAGCTTTATGTCATTTATCAGTCTGCAAAACAAGCCGCGCAAAACAAAACATCTTCCAAATGTTTGTGCCCGTTTCAGCACCGGGAAACAACAGAGACATCACTGACGAGCATCCAGTTTACTTCACACAACTCCTCAAAACGTGGATTGGTCTTGGCACGACACACATTCTCATAAACGGAAGAGAAAACCCTGATCCAATATCCTTCTTAATGGCCCACTCTCATTTTACACAGTCCATGTGTTAGCCAAGATTAGTGTTGCAATTCCTGTGCGTCTCGTGGTTTAATGAAGCTCATATATGTGTTCATGCTAATTTAGACATACATTACTCCGTCCTCACAAGTCATCAAAGTGAATCATCGCATTTGTGTAGTTTGTCTCTTGAAATTGGGGTTTATTTATTGCGTAACTTTTCTGGTGCACTAAAAAAAATGGTCTGAGAGGCGTTGCACAAATTTGAGAACAATAACATGACTTTTTTTTTACAATTCTCTGTCCAGAAAATCTTACAAAGGTCACTTGTAAGATGTTTTAATCACCCTGAGGAAACTTGACTTTGTCTGGTGTAGCTTCTCCCTCGGGAATTCTCCTCCCCAAGACTTTTGCAGGGAAAATTCAAATGTTTGAGGAGCTTCAGGACACAGGACAGTTACAAGAGCAGAGGACACTGTGCATCCAGGAGGTGTGAGAGACTTTTTATAAACTTTCTCTGCCCTATAGAGTAGTCATTGGTGAGAGACTTTTTATAAACTTTCTCTGCCCTATAGAATGTAGTCATTGTTAAAACATGTTTGTGGTGTTTTATTTGAAATTAGGGTTAATGTAAAGACTGTCTCCGTAAAACTAATTGTTAGCATGATTGTCCATCTACAAAAGTGTGACAGTTGTACTAAGATTTGAATGTGTTGTTTCCAGAGTCTTCAACAAACAAAGAGTGATATCCAGAGCACTGCTGTAGCTGTGGGTAAGTTCACGAATGTTGTAGTTCATGTTAATTACTTGTTTTTTGCACAATTCTGAAAGGGAAGTTATCGGTTCAAATAAAAAGACTAAAACAAAATCAAATCTCTGCATCTTTCAGAACAAAGAAACATGTTTGAGAACCAACAAATCACAGACCACAGATAAACAAAATAAGTCAACCAGCTAGAATTATTTTAACAGAATTATATTTTTTCACCATATACTTCTTAGTGTAATCATGTTTCTACAGGGTGATGTGGCACTAGGAGGGTTTTGTACCAGATGCCCTACCTGTTACTGTGTTTAGAGGAAGAAAAGCAGCACATGGTGAGTGTTGTTTCTGCATGTAAACTTCTAATGTTCACACGATTCTGTTCTGGTCCATTTCTGTATTAGAGATTAATAAATGCTTTACGTATGTTTAAACATGTACAACACAGAGTAGATCATCATAATGTAATCACCTGTTATTCCTGCATTAACACTTTTAAAAACAAGGAAATCTGACATTGCATATTAAAGTAATTATGCTGACAGAATTAAATAATATATAAAAAATAAAACTATAAAAAGGCAAAATACAGCAACCTTTTGAGGTCAAATGTCAAATGGTTTTCTCTATGGAGATATTACTGCTTTGTCTGAGATGTTTCAGAGTATGTCATTAAACCTTTTTATCATCATGGAGAACAAACAAAGCCAAGCCACTGGTGAGATCTGTGGAGTGGCAATCCAGCTCACAGTCATAATGCTGTTTTTTCTAGGTATTTTTGAGCAATAAAATCATCTGTAATTGAGTAAATGTAAGGGAGATATGTCATACTGTGAAAAAGTAAAAGCAGAGCAATGACATTTCCATGTAAAAAGTAATTGTGCACTATTAATGTTGTCTTCCACAATTTCCCCATTTTTTTCTTCAAAAGAATCTCTAAATATAAACACCAAAATCATGCAAATATTGTTTTAAATGCTCCTAGAATAAGCACATTTAAAACATGAAGGCAACACAATAGGAGCAGGTTTTTAATGGAGTGAATTTCACCTTGTTGCACATGATTGTACCTCATCTATCTCCATAATCGGTTTCTATAAAAAGACGCAAAAAGTGTACGATACATGTGATGCTTCCTGTCTGCTTCATATTAAGAATTGTACAATCGTGAACTGGAGGCATCTGGTGTATGTCTAAAAGATAATGTAAATGTAAATGAGAGGAGACAACGTGACACAGAACCAGCTCTGTCTTAATGAAACAATGTAGAGGAATAATGAAGAGTAAATATACAGGAGGGATCGGGAGATTGTAGAAAACAAAAGAACTGAAAGTGATTTGAGCTGAAATCATCTATTGTAGACAAAGCACTAACAAGGCCCCTCCATATATCTTAATGTTCCAAGAGTGACCACCAAAGTAATAAACACTGTGTGTGGATTCTCTAACCTTTCCATCAGAACCAGCCTCAATTTCAAACTTCAAACTGTTTGGATATTGGCCAGCGCAGTTCAGGAAAATCAAAAGAAAACGCAGTACTGGGGGGCCCATTGTCTAGTCTAGCCAATCACCATCTGTAAAACTTTGATTCATACTTAGTTCTCTGCATCTACACATCAGCAAAACGTTTCCTAATGCAGCATGTCTGGCCTATAAACATATGGCGAGATATTTAGTGTTCGCATCACTGGTCACTGCGTATGTTGTAGCTGATTTGTGTGTCTAACCTGCAGCTTCATACGCCGTGTTTTCAAACTTATTTTCCATGAGTACTTGCAGATTCTTGGCATGCCCAGTGTCCACGTCCACATTAGTTGGAGTTTACTAAGGCGTGCTGCTTTTGTGCATCCCAGCTTAAATGATAGATGGCTGATTGCTGTGTTGTTTGCGTGATTGCGTAGTAAGGTGCTATGGAGTGTATAGACAACTGTGCATGTTTGTTGTGCAATAGGATGCAAACAGAACAAGCTGTCTTGTTGTTGTGCTGCAGTTTTGATGTTCTGTCCAAAAAAATCCCCACACACAAACACACAGGCAGATGCACTTTTCCTGTCGCGCCCTCTCATCTCTGCTCCACTCATGTTCAAATGGCTTCCACTGGCATCAAATACAAAGGTTTCCAATGCTGAAACAAATCCAACTTATGCAAATAACATTAGATTGTTACAGTGAGGGGGGAAAAAACACGCATTTAATTGAGAAATATCTAAATCTAGAGAAGGCTTAATCCCATATTTGCACTTTAAAGGACAGTTAACATTTAAACACAAGTTTGTGATGCACAACGTTAATTCAAACCTTCAAAGTGCCCTGAGAAAGTCTTTAATCTTAAAACTTTTTAGGAATGGGAAACCCATACTCTCTTTGGTAATCACACATCATCCCAGGCATTCTGAACTCATGTCAGCAGCAAAGTATTACTCAGAAAAGAAAATCAATAAATAACACCCTCAGCCCTGCAGAGGGTGTATGACTGTATTACATTCAGTGTTCTGCTTAAATGTTATTAATAAGTGGGAAAATGACATTTTCTCAAACTATTAATACTATTTTTAAAAAAAGGTGGGGAGGGGAGCCCACTTAGTTTAAATTCCTGTTCCCTGGCGAGACTTTTGTGACAAAGGCACTTCATCTTGAACTAGAAAAAGGCCTTTTAAGCATTGTATGTTTACTGCTTAAAGTACTATCCCTTCTACATTTGATTTGCATTAATATGTTTGTGATTATTGTATTACTACAGTGGCAGAGCTTTCTATGTCTACAGACATTTGTATAGTGGCTTAAGTACATCAGTATACATACATTTCAAAATAAACAGATCACTGTGTGCTGCTATTATTACACCATGTTTGACATGCCAACAAGCACAACAGGATTACACCACTGAAGCCATCACCATTAGCTTCAATGTGACTGAATTATACTGGATGAGGTGACAGCAGTCCTTTTAGATAAGACTATCAAGGGCCATTATTTGTGCCAGTCATAAATACTCAAGAGGCTCTCACACAAGTGTAATTTAGCAGGCAGAGGGGTAGGGCAGTGTGCAGATATACAGACACAGCGCACATCTTAGAATGACCGATGCAGTTTGGGAAGAAGAGCAGATTAGCACAGCAGCTGATGAGGGTGCTACACAACCTGTTATTGGTAATTTGTGCATTACTCCAAGTGTTGGTTTCTGGTCAATTTAGGTTCAAGTACATAAACGTCATAATAGAAGATCAGAACTTTGTAATCCTTTATGTCATTATCTGTGAATCTTAAAGAAATACACAATACAGTGGGACATACTGTGCATGTTTGTAGCCCCTAACTTTAAACAAGTGTTCATTGTTTAAAACATACCTGACATACCTCGTACATTCAGCTGCCAGAATAAGACCATCATCCCGGGTGGCTGCTATAGCAAAAATTTAAACCATTTTCTTGGAGCAGATCATGAGTCTAATTTGATCAAAATACATGTACACTTTATTCAATCTCATGGGACCTAACACATGTGCCAAAAAGGGCTGTGGATGTGCGTCTGTGGAATGGAGAGGATTTTGTGTCAATCTCTCAACCTTTGTCATATCAAGCCTTATGGAGAAGAAACTTTACAGGAAGTAGAAAGTTAACAAATTATTATTTATTAGCCTATTATTTAGGCTATTCATTTAACAATTATCAGTCACATTCAGTCATCTGTCATCATAACTGTTTTGGCTGTGGGCAAGGCACTAAATGATATTATAAGAGCTGCAGCAGAGGCCTGCAGCCTTTGGCACCTGCTCTATACCCATATACATATCAGTTTTGCTGCAGAAATAATGTGCACAGTTACCAATGGTAAATTATGTGCAACAAGCAGAATCTGTCTCTTTTTTGTTGTCTTTCAAGGGTTAAATGAAGTGATCTTCTACTTCTGAAATTTCACACTTGACTGTAATTGGTTTAATCTGGCTGTCACTCAAACAGAGCCTTACGGAGGCTGAAAAATTGTGTCTGTGTTTGAACATTACATACAGAAATGACAAAAAATCAGTTCAGGGATCAGATCACAATTCAATTAGAACACTATTTCAATTTTTTTTTTAAATGTATACTTCTTTATGTTTGTAAAATCCTGGAGCTAAAAGAAGTAATGAGATGTTTTGGTTTTTTTAACGTTTTTTATGGTCTTTTTTACTTGGGAGTAATGAGATGTATTTCAGTAGCAGGGATCACAGCGCTCTCTCAAGTGGCCTCCTGGTCGAGAGCGGCACCTGTTGTAGAGCAGTTTGTTGATCTGCTCTTGTCCTCTTATCCACTCTCTCTGTCTTTTTCCACCTTCTCATGCTCATAGGTCAATCATGCCCAGAGTTCCTGTCAGGAGCTTCACTGAGGGCTTTTGGGAGGCTGAAGTTTTCTCCATATAAACACTTGAAGAGCAGCGCTGGACAGGGGCCAGATTAAAGGTTTACATCAGGACACCGGGGATTGGCATGAGATTATAGACGACTTCTTACATGGAGTCCACTGAGAGAAGCTCCGTGCTAAATACTAATGTCATGGTAAGGTCTTTTTGGTGCATATTTCTATACACAGGCCAGGTGAGTTGTTTAGAGTAGCCAAATGCACTCAATTAAAACTGTTACTTTAAAGGGAAAATATGTAGAGTTTGTATGTTCAAATCTTTTCTTTTTCTTTTTTTGTTGTTTTTCTTTTTTGTACGGCAAATTGGAAAACATTTAACATCATCATGGCCAAGTTGTTGATGTTATAATTTGTTGTTTGGTTCTCAAGATGATTATCTAATCAGAAAGCAGAATGAGTCTCTCATTTGGGTTGCCAGTTCCTATGACTAAATCCAGCTGGTTTAAAGCTAACAGGACTCTCTCTACTCACTACTTTAGCACCTGTATTTTAAACTAGTTCGATCACAGGCTACACATATTCTTGTCAATGTAATATTACTCAAGTGGATGTGAAATAAAAAACGAGTAACTGGGATTAAAAAAAAGCCTGAAAGGTTAAAGGGGCTGTATTACATTGTTTTTCAATAAATATTGTTTCCTCGTCAAAAACATACCTGGTGTTTTGTTTCATTCACACATTTTAACACACAAATCCTGCATATTTAGTGTGAGTTCTTCCCTCAAACAGCAGACACTCTGACCCAGCATGTGTGTCATGCTGTAAAAGGAAAAAGGGAACTGTTAACTTGAAACTCTTCCTGCAATCACAAAGTGGAACAGAGCATTTTGAGCTTTGGAAATGTAGACAGACTAATAATAAAGTGTAATAAGATGGAAATTTGAACACTACTGATGGTTACCTTCATCTCTAATTAAGGTTAGGCACATTTTGCCCTTGTGCATTTCTACCTCCAAACCTCCAGCTTGTGTGGTCTGTTCAAACAAATGAGCTGGTGTAGTACACTACATTAAGACCACCAATAGTAGCCAAGTAGGCATAATGTTTTGCTTGATCAGTGTATGGGTGAGGGAGGGCCACAGAGAAATGCTGAGGTCAGTTTATTAGTATCGAGCCAATTGGACAAGGTTTCTGCTTCTTCAGCGTTGAGTAAAACAACAGAGGCCATGTCCTTTTATTAATGGGCTTACTTCTTTGTTCTTTGAAATAGCACATTTTGAGCTCAGCTATATAGTGTTGGGATCGAGAACAGCCTTTGAGTTAATGTCACCAAAAGCCAATATCATGGGGTTGAACTGCAGCTCTTTACACTTACTGTTACTGCCACACAACGGCCCCGGATATGTTGTTACACAATATGAGTTAAAAGGAGTGTTTTTTATTTATTTGATGTAGCTGTAGCTTTCTCTTTGAGCATCTTGGGACAGTCTCTCCACTTTAAAACCCCTGTCCTCCTGGAATTTCTTTTGTCTCTGATCCATAAACTAACCAAATTAAAGAACTCAATTCATGCTGCAGTCACGCCTTTGATGCGCAAATAAACCCGGCACGTGTAAAAATAGCACTGCTGTGAAACAGGCAGATGTGGCAACTTGGTCTCACTTCAGGGTGTAAATGAAGCTATGGCATGTTTTTGTCAACACTTTTTACATTACATTGAAAGGTGTACAGTAAAAATAACATGCCTCACTTGTGTTCAATGTTTTGATGGATGTGGTCATATTTATTAAAAAAAAAAAATAAATAAATAAAAATCACAATAGATCCAGAAAAATCAAATAAGGACAAGTGCAATTTCAAGATAACCTACATTTTATAAAGCTTACAGAAGACATATTATGCTTCTGTATTCTGGTTATAAACACCCAGTATTCTCAGAATAAATGTAAGTCAAACATGCACTCCCTGGGTAAATGTGGGAAAATGTAAACATGAAAACAATTATGACATGGTTAAAAGTAAATGTGTGCATAACATGTGTCCTTTAACAGTACATTCATGAATGTACCTTGTTTTTCAGTCATCTCAGTAAGAGCCAGAGCCAACAAAACACTGTTAGCATAAGTAGCAGAAGAATTGTAGTTCATCAGTGTGTATAAGTGTGTATACTTTTACCCCCAAACGCCTGATGTTATGTTCTACTCCATACATTTATTTTCACTGGCGTCATTGTGCAGTGCTTTAGGTTAACTCCAATAGCAGATGGCTGGGCGCTCGTTAGTTCTTGTCTTCTGAACAGGCGGCTGCCAGAAGCACTGCCTAACTATCGTGAAGAAAAATGCTCTTTTAAACTCGACTTTCTGCAATGATTCATTACAGTTCTGGGTCACTGTCTGGAGAGTTATACTTCCCAATTATAACAATTGTATATAGTGTAATTATGGTGCATCCCCTCAAGAAGGCAGAACCCATCTGTAGAGTTGTCACAGTAGCAAAACCTCAAAGTCAATACTCAGTACTGATTCCAATACCACAGTTTATTGATTTATTTATTGATTGACTTATACTATGTTTTTATACAATAGAATGCTATTTTAAAAAAGGGGGTATTATGCAAAATAGTTTTAATTCTGTCATGTTAGAACATTGTTCCCTCATCAAAAACACACCTGAAGAGGTTTAAGATCCATCTATGTATATCTGAATATGTTAACAATCTCTCACAGGCTCTATTCAAACTCTCCTAATGGTTAACTAGAAGATTCTGTGCAATGCTCAGCCCACAAGCCTACGTCATTCATGCTGCCACACAGCACTTTTCCATGAATCTACAAAAACTGTACTCAACATCTTGAGAAATCTGATGCAATGAGCAGTAGTTTCATTGCACGCTCTGAAGGGGAATGACGCAGGGAACAAATAGAGGTGGGACTCAGCGTGTCAAAAACAAAAAACCTATAAAGCACATTGTACATTATTTTCAGTAAATATAACATTTTCAGAAAAATATATGTCAGTTAATACCCCAAAGAAGGAAAATATCCCCCTTTATATAATATCAGATTGGTCTTATTCTAGTATTGATAAAGAAGACTACACTGATTACAAAGATTGCACTATTCAATGGAAGGACCAACACTCTCCTCTGCAAGCTTTTCTTCCATACAACTACTTGCTCAACTGAGTATCTAGTTTCAATTCTAGTTGCAAGTTTTGTGTTGTTTTTTACTAAAATATGGTTTGGATTTGAACCAGAAGAACAGAAGAACCAGAAGACCTCCTAGCAGAAAGAATAAGATAAAGTTTAAAATGTAAAGCAGGCCCATCGTGAACTGCTGTTGGACAGTGTTAGATTTAGTTTAGTTTTATTTTATTATTTTTATTATTTGTCTCCATTCTGCAGACTGATGACCCTCATTATCATCACTTTCTAGTTCTATGCTATGATTATGGTACTGTATATTACATATGGACAACTATCTCCACCCACACAATACACAATATCACCTCGGGAGAGATTTTGTGCTAAGACAACAGCTTTGGGAATAAAAGCAGAAGTAGCTTTTATTTTTAATGCTTTAATGAGCCTGTTTTTTCACCTGAGACTGTAACAATAGTACATTGGTCTAACCTTTCTGAGCTCAGCGTGAAATCGGCCATTTACTTTGAGCTTAGGTCCTATTACACAAACTGGAGTATTTTAATGAGTACAGACCCCATGGAGAGAAAGTGAAATTTCTCATTTTGGGCAGAGGAAGCTTAAGCGATCCCTGGACTATACATTTTGAGGCCATTATCATTATTCTTTGACTCCATGTAATGATTACAGATAGCAAAGTCTATTCGGTACAACAGAGCAATAATTTCACAAGTGGGAATTTGCTTAAACGTCAAGCTCTAAGCCACACAAGCCACATAATGTAATATAAGCCAGAGGTTAAATTCCACCTAAAGCACACACTGGAGGTTAATGCTTTGTGTTGCTGTGTTTAAAGCTTGTTTCATCCTTTATACAGTGATATAGTAAGAGCGAGTTCCCTGGTATTCTATAGACATGGCTATGAATTGCATTGAGCTCCACACACAATAGAATTATGAAAGGAACTACAATTCAAGCAATACAAGTTATATTCAAGTCAAGCAGATATTTTCCTGTCACCACATAGTACATATCTTTGTGATTAAGAATTTACAGAAACTGAACTGTCATTTGAGGTTTGTTCAGGTACAAGCTTCAGAATGTAAACATCTCTATATTCATGAAAGATCATTTGTTCTATCAGATTTACAAATTTTAAAACTGTCTTATTTTTATTCAGAATTTTTGCTGGTAAAATTTTAAGTATAGAGTTCAATGAGTTTTGTTTTATTTTTTAATAATATTCAACAAATATATTGTCACAGCAAAGCTCCAAGATGCAATATAATAGATAAGCAATATATCCTAGGTGAATTGATGTAATGTTGTAACAACCAGGAAATGATGTAGGGAACCAATTTGAATGATCAAAATTAGACTAATCAAAACTTCATTTCTATACTATAAGCCTAGCCCACAGAAGAGAAATGAAAATAGGAAACAGAAGCCTCTGTCCTCCTCAGTCACACACGATCGACTCCTTATGCCACGGCATCTTGGATCTTTGCTGTGATTTTTTCACAGTGAATTTTACACTCACACATGAATTTTGACTGTTGAATCTGAGGGCTTGAAAATATCTGTGTTGAATATTTTAAAGGTGATTTTTTTGCATTGAAATTTTAAACACATTGAAAAAGTAAACTTAAAAATTCATCAACTGAAATTCATAATAAAAACATCTTTTTTCAAAGTAAAAAAATTCAAAGAGAGAAGTTCAGCTGCATCTTAAATGGAAAATCTGATGAAACAAAGTATTGTCCATATGTATTTAGACTATTTTTACACAGAACATCTAAGTTGCCCCTCCTAGAACCACTTTAATGTGGTGGTGGGGTTTTCAGTGCCCGAATGATCCTGGGAGCTATGTTGTCGGGGGCTTCATGCCCCTGGTAGGGCAAACAGGTCCTGGGGGACGTGTCAGACCAAGAGTGGTTCAAAAACCCTTTATGATGAGCTCAATCAGAAGGCCAGTTACGTCGCCTGGAATGGCAAAACTGGGGCTCCAACCTGGCCTCAGCAACTGGATCTTTGGACATGGAAATTAGCCTTGGGGACATGGAATGTTACCTCACTGGAGGGGAAGGTAACATGAGGTAAGCCTGAGCTTGTGCGGGAGGTTGAGCGTTATGGACTAGATATAGTCGACCTCACCTCTGCACACAGCATGGGCTCTGGAACCCAACTCCTTGAGAGGGGCTGGACTCTCCATTTCTCTGGAGTTGCCCATGGGGAGTGGCGGCGGGCTGGCGTGGGCCTGCTCATAGCCCCACAGGTCAGCCGCTTTGTGTTGGAGTTCACCTCAGTGAACCAGAGGGTCGTGTCCCTGCGCCTTCGGGTCAGGGACAGGTCACCCATCACCCTGGCTGAAGTCACCGAGGTGGTTGGCAAGCTCCTCAGGGGCAAGGCTTTGGGGGTGGATGAGATCCGTCTTGAGTATCTTAAGTCTCTGGATGTTGTGGGACTGTCTTGGCTGACGCATCTCTGCAGCATCGCGTGGCGGTCGGGGACAGTGCCTCTGGACTGGCAGACCGGGGTGGTGGTTCCTCTGTATAGGGACAGTGCCTCTGGACTGGCAGACCGGGGTGGTGGTTCCTCTGTATAAGAAGGGGGACCGGAGGGTGTGTTCCAATCACAGGGGAATCGCAGTGTGGAGCAGTGTGGTCGGTTGTGGAACACTGGACCAGCTCTACACCCTCCATCGAGTGCTTGAGGGTTCATGGGAGTTTGCTCAACCAGTCCACATGTGCTTTGTGGACCTGGAGAAGGCATTCGACCGGGTCCCTCGTGGTGTCCTGTGTCGCACCTGTTCCCGGTGCGTGTTGGCCTCC
>JACN01091437.1:0-37389 GCA_000787155.1 Scartelaos histophorus | reverse complement strand
AAACAACCATTTATGCAGAAAAAAGTAGTATGAAATAAAGTATTTATATAAAAGTATAAATATTAAACTTCTGTATTGTGAGTTTGATCTGCCTTTTCTCATACAAAAATACCAAATCTTCAGCAAACTCACTCACTTAATAACGTCTGTAAATATTAAAAGTTGGCCTGACCTCTCATGAGCTGCTGCTTGTGGTTGAGGCAGTCTCTCTCTATAGTGGAGATTTCCACTTTGTGTTGTTGGATGATCTTCTTCAAGGCGCCGTCCAGTTCCTGCTGCTGCTTCTGTAAGAACTCCTGCTCCTTTAGGATCAGAGAGAAACAGCAGTTAGGAAACCAGAGGTACACCCAGAGTAACTATAGTGTTTTGTTGCATTATGGAAAAAACACACAAGATCACGTCACATCATCAACTCCTGTAGGATGGAGACAGAGAAAAACAGGTATATTACACTTATTACGCACAGAATCACTATTTAATGTAACCTCAATCCACTGCCCGTATAAAATATATGCTTTTAAATTCATTTTACCAATAAGTAATCCTCGGAAATACAAAAATAAATATAAAAGGTTCATTTAGGAGTATAGATTCCAAATTTAGTACATCGTCTATAGAAGAAAACTGTCAAAATTGGTGCACTTTTGTCTTTAACTATACAAAGTCCATTCCTTTTTTGTGAAATTCTTCAATGAAAAGTACAAAAAAAAAATCTGAATGATGCTTAAACTGACTTAAAGGGTTTATATGATGCTGTTTTCTGATCTATGTTATGTTGTTTCCTCATCACAAACATACCTGGAGTTGTATTTTTTTTTCATTCACACACAATTAACACGCAAATCCTGCATATTTAGGAGTTCTTCTCTCAAACTGAAAACGCTATGTTCCGCCTTGTGATGTGCTCCACTGTTTTTTTTAAACTGCTTTTTAAACTCCATGCACCATTAGAAGAATCATTTGGTTGATTTCAGATCTGGAATTGCTGATCTCTGAACTTTAAAAAGGTCAAATGTAGCTGTTAACTTAAAAACTACACTTCCATTTCATTACATCAAAAGGCGGAGAAGAGCATTTTGAAGATGTAGACAGACAGATAATAAACGGTTAGTCATGTGTGAATAAAAAAAAGCAAACCCCAGGTATGTTTTTGACAAGGTAATAGTGTTACAACATGTTTAAACCTCACAAGGATCCATTTATGCAATACAGAACCTTTAAACTACTATATAATATTTTAGTTCAACAAGAAAACTATAGACAGAAGAGGAGAAGAGAGGCACTGCACGACCACAGCGATGAACACTCAAAAACACAGGCCCCATGCTTCAGGTGCTGCTGGTACCATTACACACTAATACCCCAAAGACAAGAAGCACGTGGAAATATGGGCCAAACTGAAGGGAGGAAAAATCCACTGCTGGGAGGAGACTTACATCCTGCATCTGAGCGTTGAAGAGTGCGCATGAGGACAACTGAAAAGACTGAATCATAACCTGGGCCACTGCCTGTGAAGGAGAGGGGGGGGGGACAGAGGCACACGGAGCAGCTAGAGTCACACTGTAGGGTTACACAAGGGAAGGCCCGGCCACTTACGCGTTAACCTGCGAGCTAGGAGGAAGCTGCCATTAATAATGAGTTAGATACGCAGACGGTTTGTTTCGCTTTGTCATGCCGAGTGGTGAAAATGTTCATCGTGTCCAAAGGCAGTCTGGAATTGAAGCGGTTTGGTTAGGTTTTGCATGCCGACAGCGCACTACGCCATTTAAAAGTTAAGATTTGCACTTATACAGTACGAGTATACTTATCATGCAATATCCAGCTTTTTTTTTTTCTTTTTGAAACTGATGCATGGTGACAAAAACAAAAAAGCAGTTGTGAATCGCTCATTTTGTAGACCGGTGTTTCTCAAGCTGTGGTACGTGTGCTACTGCGGCATATGGGAGGGACTCTACAGTTTCAGTATTTGTTTTATTTAGCGACAAAATGCGATGTTCTCCTTTGAGTTCATCGTTAATCTACACTATTCATGGCTTAGTGTCAGTTTAGCTAATTTTTAACAAATTTATACCTATGAACATACTATATACTACATATATACATACTATATAAGTTAATGGTCAAGTCAAATTCACTCCTATTATCTGCAAGCATCGATGAGCTTCATTTGTCTGGAGCTGAACAATATGGTTTATACAGTTTATGCCTATGAAATGTTATAATATGCAATTTAAATCTGGTTGTACTTACAAATCCAAATATTTTCTGGTGATATTGAGAACAGCTAGAGTAAAATAAATGTCAATTCTAACCCTTTAATGAATCAGTCAATAAATACTGTTCCATGCAAGTACTATTTTTTGTTTTCCTCTAATCAGAAAGAGCAGAATAATAGTCAAACAGTTCAGTGTTATAGGTTTACCTCTGCAGACTTTGTTAGGGACAGGTCCTCCTTTAAGCGTTTCATGAGCTCTTTTCTCAAATGTTTGGGGGACTGCCCGACCTCCATTTTGACCTACAGTTTGGGTTTGCAGACACTGGTTCACATATCTTTCCCTTTTACGTACATGCATAGGATTATCGAGAGCTCCCATCACCAAATGAATTAAGTTTTTCAGTTTTTAATTAAAGTAGCTATAAGTAATACCTATTTATTCCCGAAATATTTGAATAGCAGAGAATCAAAAGCCACCAGAAAATGATCAGCAGAAATAAAGAAATTTTAAAGTGCAACTATGCAACTTTTTGGTTACGGGTCGGTCGCCTGCTTGTTTCTATAGATACGTCATTGCTCTGCCTGGAATGTTCCACAGTATAACAGCTCTACCTTACATTTATTCACTTATAGGTGGTTTTATAGCTCAAAAATCCCAGGTGTTCTGACTGGGTTATAGGCTGCCTCTCCACAGATCTGACCTGTAACTTGGTCTGGTTTGGTCTAGATAGAAAAGTTTAATTCCATACTGTGAAATATTCCAGACAAAGCAATAACATCTCCATAGAAAAAAGCATTTGACGGACCTTCCACCAGAAAAGTCACGCGATGCACCTTTAAGCATATCGAGATTAGTTTCTGAGTCACCAAGATCTTGTAGATTATAGATTATAAGGCATATTACGCAATCCAGGGAAGAAATAATGATCATGAACAGCATTATTCCATTAGTTAATATTCTGTAAACAGAGCCCAGCACTACAGTTAAAATTGATTAGAAAATAAGCATTCCCATCACCAACACTCATACCAGGATACAACGTTATTCACAATATTATAATATAATAAAAAATAAAATGCATTTCAGTACTGTGCAAAAAAGAAGCAAAATCACCCCAGATATGAAATATAAAGGCAGCAATAGCAAAGCATTGATAAACTGGGCACATCTTAAGCATTTGCCAAGAAGTGAAAGCAGTTATAATGTTGTTTCCTCATCATAAATATACCCTGAGTTGTGTTTAGGAACCCTGTATAGGAAACATACTCTTCTACCTTGTGTTATGTCATGTGGTAATACAGGAAGTGCTCCACTGCGTTTCTAAACTCCATACATCTTCACTAGAATCATCTGGATAATTTTCCTCACACAACTCTGGGTATGTTTTTAAAGAGTTAGAGCATTATAACAGAGCTTACAGTTCACAGGAGTCAATTGTGCGTAATATAGGACGTTAAGCACCTTTTGACTTAACATTTAGGCGTTCTGAAACTTTATTAGAGTTAAAAATAGTTCCAGCACTGCAGCACTACTTGGCAACAATCACCAGAGTAGTTCATCAATAATAGATCCCAAAGGCCGTAGAAGCATTAAAGCAGCCCATAGCTTCACATCCAGACTATACTACAGACCAGCAAAGCAAATGTTTTTTAAAGATTATTGAGTGAGCGATAAGAACCCACCAAAGACCTGCCACAATAAGTAACTGCACTGATTTATAATAAGTAACAAGTACATTTATTTATTATGAGTAAATGAGAGACTGACTTATCATTCACTCTGTAACATTATCTTTTTCCCAGGAGCATCTGCTTCCATTTTAAACTTAAAAAAACGTATCTAATCTTTTGGAAGTCGCGGAACAACTTGTGAGTACATGAGCTTATATGGGCTTGTCAGGCTTTAGTCCTGGTTTGATTCCAGTTTGGGCCTCATGTAGACTTGGTTTGGTCCTGTTCTAGTCCTGATTTATTGCTGATCTAAGAGTCCAGTTTTCCCATATGATAATATTTTATCTTTAGAATGTCTCATAATGTATTGCTACTTGTATTTTTAAGTCTGTTAAGAAAATATGTTCTTTACAGCAATACGATGTAAAAATACGAATGTTTTACAATAACCTTCTCATGTTTTCGTATGATTAAGGATGCACCGATCTGATAATGGTATTGAACATTTGCGCTGATACAGAAACATTTGCTAGATCTGATATTGGCTTAAAAATATTGGTTCAGTCGATGTCCTAGTTGGGAATATAATGTACTAAGACGATTTTTACACTAAGTTGTTCTGTATACATGAGCGATAAAGAAAAGAAATAAAGAAACATTTTAATTTTTTTTTACATTTTCAGTCTCTCACTTGTATGAGAACGAAAAAGCTGTGGTCTTTGATAGTCTTTGATAACGTTTCTGTCTCCGCTGTAATTAAACAAAGCCAGTATTGCTTCATTCCGTCAATATATCATCTTTTAAATGACACATTGTGACAGGCCTCACCCCAGGACTTCACCACATGCACATTCTACGGGCGCTCCCCATCACCACACAGAAACACTGAAGCTGACAGAGCACTGAGAGAAGCAGCCATGCACCGGCGTACCTCCTTCTTGCGATTCTTCATCATATTCTGAAACTTTGACAGCTCCTTGTCCTGCTCAGACTTGATGCGCTTGGCCTCGTCTCGGAGCCAGCTCGTGTGGTCGTGTTCCAGCCTCTCGATCGTCTGCTTCTGCTTCTTCTCCATGTTCTCCACCTCTGTGTCGTACTGACGCTTTTTGGCCTGAGTATGAAAACAATCGAGATGCAGTTTAATGTTTTAGTGCTGAATATGGCTGTAACATCAGGTCAATGGACATAAGGCAACGCTTTGTACATTAATGGTAGAACTAACACAGACAACTTACGATTCAGTGTCAAGTATAAAAAAATAATAATAGTGAGAATATGAGGGTTTTTTTTATTTTTTTATTCAATCTATACTCCAAAAATTTAACCAAGGTGCATTTTGATCTGACCATTTATGTCACATTAACTTTAATTTATCAGAAAGTTTATAAAGTTTGCAAAAGATGAAGAAGAACGGTGATTTATTAGAAAGTAAATCAGATTTCACTTCAAATTAAAAGCTGTTTAAATAAGAAATACAACGCACTTCAGATTGATTTGATTTGACTTCCTATTTCAAGTGCAACTACCTATATATAGTTTAACTTCACGGTCTATCACTGTTTATCTTGAACAACAAAAACCTTTTTTGCATAACAATATTCTGACAATTTTAAACAAGCCTTGCACAAAATGTGAATGGAGCATAAAATTAACCACAAAAGCAGAAATACCACATCATTTCTTGGAAGCTTAAACTAGTTGTCTCTACTGTTTTTTATATCTTTATTAATAGATTCATTATACACTACATACACACTTGTCATTCTAATTTTGCATATCTCCAAAACAACATAACTGTAACGGTTTTACTCAACCATTCATTTCATGGCACAGTGCGTTCTATTTTTGTCTTGGTTGTGCTTAACGGTATTTGCTACACTTCACATTTCCGAGGAGTGGGCCAAAAGGCGTAAAAAGCCCTAAGCGGTGCAGAGTGGTGCGCAGTGACTCACAGTAGTTTCCTGTTCGAAGCGTCTGTAGATCTGTTCTCTCTGTTGCTGGAGTTTGTTACTGAGCTGCTGCTGGGCCCTTTGCTCCTCCTTTTGCAGCAGACGAAGCTCTCTCAGCTCCTGCCGCCTGGTGAGCCAAACCACAACAAGCAACGGTTATATTTAGGCCTCTGAAAAGGAGTCGACTACTCACGCCGCTGCACAGGTTATAGTTTATTCAAGAGGTGGTTTGTAAAGAGAGATTGTGTTACAGTGAGGGTATTTGATTATAGTAAAGCGAGGGTAACCACAGAGTTTGCAACTGTGGGCAATGCTAATGCTAAGACTGCAGTCCACAGGGGAATAAAGAGGCAGAAGGTTTGAATGGGCACTGGAAAATGTGAAAGTACAGCCTAAAGCGTGATGTGCATAAGTGTGGTTGAGATATGGTCTAGTCTATGTGTTATCCGGTGTACGTGGTTAAAACTGCAAGCCACAGTCAAGGCTCCATTTATAACACCCTAATACATAAATACATACAATATAGCATAAATAGGCTGATGTGTGACCTCAGTAAAAATAAACATTACAATTTCTGATTTGTTTTAATGTGTGATGCATATTTTTAAAACTGGGACTTTCATAGAATATTTTGCAAAAAGCAACAAAGCTTAGAATTTACTATAATCTAAAAAAAATGTAAATTGTAACGTAAAAAAAAAACAATTGAGCTGTTTTTGTAGTGATAATAAATCAACATTGCATTATAATAAAAACCTCCTTTTGAATATTACTTATATATTGAAGTATCGAAGGACAGAGACAGTTAATGTTTGGAAAATATTTATAAGAAATATACATTATAAAGCCTGCAGGGCCCAAATTACCTTCATTTTCTGGTCACTTTCCTAATCAAAAACATGTTTTGTTCTACTCACACATTTTTAACACACAAATTCTGGATATTTAGGCTGTGTTCTTCTCTCAAACAATGCAAAAGACACTCTATTTCAAATCATATCATGTCATATCATACAGGTTTTAAACTCCATACAGTCTCAATAGAATACTTTGGATAATTTTAGATTCCACATTAATTTAAAGATAAAAAGTAGCTGTTTTTGATGAGGTAACAACATTATAACATGGCTTAAAGTTCCCAAGAGTCCATTTTGTGTAATATAAGACCTTAAAAGTTAATTGTATGTGGTAACTCTCGCGGCAAGTACGAGAAAATAAATGTTTTGAATATGACAGTAAGGGCCAAACATCAGCTCCACACGAAGTAGGTGTAGTGTGTCTCATGTCTTTAAAAGGCCACATGGGAGCTGACAGAAACATGACATTCATCAGAGCGGATAACCCATCTGGCGTTTGTAAAAAGCAGTGGGAGTTGCAAAAGCGATGAAAAACTATTTGCGGCGTTGCGTGAAATGGGTCATGTCCCTTATTTAGACGGTGACTGCGCGTGTGTGTGTAATAGTACAGTAAGAGCAGACCCACCTGAGGAAGCGCATCTCCTCGCTCTTGGTGTCATTATCGGAGACGATCTTGGACGTGGTCACGCTCACCTCCACGCCGTCCACCATGAACTTGCGCGTCTTCTTCAGGGTCTTTTTCTGGCGCTTGGACTCCTAGAAATATGAAAGGGTCAGGCCACTGTTTCTCAGACTGGTGCTGCTTTATATTATGAGGAGTTTTTCATCTTCCTTTACATAATTTTCTTGTTTAGAAATGAACTCCTACAAATATAAATAGATAGGGCACAGGGCTTCTCAAACTGGTGCTTGGTACTTGAACTTTTTTATTTTTTGGTTACATTCTGGTCTAGAAGTACAGTGGAAATGAAGCTGTCCACTTTTAGACATGGATAAGCCCTGGATTAGACCTGAAATAGCCCTGTTATATACTTGAGTTAGATCTGGTGCCAAGTCATATCTTCTTTATTTGGTAGTAAAACGTTTGAGAGCCACTGGGTTATGGTTTTCGTTTCTTTTCAGATTTTTTTGCAGGTATGCGTCCAGTTAATTCAAAAAAACAGACAATAAATAATCCTCTAATGAATGGTAGTTAAGTATATAATGTAAGCAATGTATTCTCCACTAACATTCTTAATACACCAGCTCACCACAGTCACTTAAATCAATAAAACTGGCTAATGCTTAAGCAGCATAACAGGAAAGCTGCATGAATCAACTAGAAAACTATAAATGCAGGTTAAGGTAGAGTTTAATATTATTACATATAATGATGGTCCATCATAGTCTAATCCCTCTCCAAGAAAAACAGGTTGGATAACACTGTGTAACAGGCCAGGCATGACCATTTCATCATGAAAATATTGCTTGTTGCCTGAAAAGATATATAGAATGTTCCACTGTATGGCATTAAACGATCTTCAAGGCACCACCAGGCAAAGTCACTGTCAGTTCTGTGAAGACTGGAGAGGCAAGTCCACACATCTACTGAATATGTACAAAATACATATATTTACTGCTATTATGTGGAACATTCTAGAAAGCAATAATATCTCTATTGAGTACATAGTACAACTTTAAAGGGCCCATATTAAGCTATTTTCTGATCTGTTATAATGTTATTTCCTGGAATTTTGTTTTGTTTCATTCACACGTTTAACGCACAAACCCTTTCACCTTGTGATGTCATGTGATCATACAGGAAGTGCTCCATTGAATTTTTAAGTAGAATCATTTTGATTTCGCCCTGGAATGACCCATTTCTATTATACTACCAGTAAACGGTAGCTGTTAACTTGAGAACTACCACTACTATGACATCACTAGGCGTACAAGAGCATTTTAAGGACTTGGGATGCAGACAACCTAATAATCCAGGATGATTCAAACGTGTAATTGAAACAAAATACAACTCTGGACATGTTTTTGATGAGGTAACAGTATAATGACTGGATTAAAGTAATTAATATAAACATACAGTTTGTGGCATAATAAAAGCCTGTACTGGCCTTGGTCATGTATTTATTTTTGAAACTTTAATATTTGATGTAATAATAACATTTGAAAACCATATAGAAGTGCTTTAATTACACTAGATTATACTAGGCGGCACGGTGGCTGAGTGGCAACACTCAGGCCTCACAGCAAGAAGGTTGCGGGTTCGATCCCCGGGTCGCCCGGGCCTTTCTGTGTGGAGTTTGCATGTTTCCTCCCCGTGTCTGGATGGGTTTCCTCCGGGTACTCCGGTTTCCCCCATCACCCAAAAACATGCAATCCTATGAACAGTGTACAACAAGGGAGGGGAGTCCCTCCCTCCTGTGGGCTCACCACCTGCAGAGGGGTTCATAGGGTCTGGGTCTGGTGCATAGAGTAGTGGGCAGCGTGCTGCCCCCGCAACCCAGCCGGATGAAGCGGGAGAAGATGGATGGATAGATTATACTACATTATTGACAAACTTACCTGTAGAGACATGGAGCCGCTATCCTTGCTTTTGGTGAGGAAGCTGGAGATGGACAGATTGAGGTCGAGGCTGCTATTGTCAGCCGCCGAACTGCTCCCTGAATCCGAGTCTTTCTCTCCATCGGGTTTGGCGAGCGCCGGACTGCCCTGCTCCGTCTTCGCCTCCGAATCCGTCTCGCTCTCCGGGACGGACACGGCGTCTTGAGAAGCGCTCGTATCCACGCTCGCTTCCTTCTCTTCTTCCTCTTCTTGTTTGGAAGGACTGGTTGGCACTGCTGTTTGGGGTTCCTCTTTGCTCTCGTCGCTGGCCACATCTGTAGATACGTTTTCCTTTTCTTCAACTTTAACATCATTTATTTCATGATTTTCTTGTACAGAATCCTCCTCTACATTTTTAGTTTCTATGTTCTCTCTTTCCTCTTCTATTATCTCATTGGTCTGGCTTGGTTTTGGTTCTTTATTAGTTAAAACTTCAGGTAATATTTCGACTACTTCATCCTTCACCTGTACGTCTTGATCTAC
This sequence comes from Scartelaos histophorus, assembly GCA_000787155.1. Taxonomy (NCBI): domain Eukaryota; kingdom Metazoa; phylum Chordata; class Actinopteri; order Gobiiformes; family Gobiidae; genus Scartelaos; species Scartelaos histophorus. Next base: position 27,616 of record JACN01091437.1, on the reverse strand, counting down.
ATTTAACTCTACTGAATCCAACCCTTGACTTATTTCTTCTATAGAGTCTTTATCGTGTTTTATTATGTCTGTATCTGGCAACGTAGGAGGTGTAACTATCTCTTCTTGTTCTATAACAGGTTTGCTCATTTCTTCATTAGCTTCTTTCAGTTCTTTTTGTACTTCTTCTGGTTCTTTGGGTTCTTTAGGTTGCTCCTCCATGTTTTTCTCTTCTGCTTTTTCTGCTCTCTCTTCATTATCACTAATATTCTCTTCTGGTTTAATAATTTCTACAACATCTTTAGTAGACTCCATTTTCTCTTCTACTGTCTCATTCTGTTTTTCCATTTCTGGCATTGTTGTATCTGCAATTTCTATCATTTCTTCTTTTGTTTCGGGTTGAGGTAGATCAATAGGAGCAGCTGTACTTTCTTCATCGATTGGTTTAGCATCTTCAGCTTTTTCAGTGATATCTTCTGGTACTTCTTCAGCAGGGGCTTGAATGAGGTCTTCCTGACTGACCTCTGAAACGTCATTGAGTTTTTCCTCCTCGGTTTTGTCCACTTCGCTCGTCCCCAGGCCTTCGTCGGAGAGTTTATCGCTGGCTCTATCCTCCGCGGGCTCCGTCTCTTTATTCTCCACGACAGATTCCAACACAGCAGCAGCGGGGGTGAGTTTTTCATCTTCTGAACTGGCAACACTGACATCTGAAGGCGCGCGCTTGTGTCCACGAGGCTATTTGGTGCGATGGAGGATCACTCTGTTTAAAAAAAAAAAAAAAAAAAAGTTAAGTCTTTCAGTGGGGTTCATTTGGTCTTAATAATTTTTTTCTATGTTATTAGGTTATTAAACACAGCGCCAAAACTAAAATCAGATGACCAGACATGTCACAACAACATCACAAGACCACTCTGAGGAAGACCTAGTGATATTGTATTGTCAAAAGTCCCACAATAATATCACGGGCTATCACTTTGTTTAAAATTACAAGTCTCTTTGATTAAATTCACTGTTTTCGTGCAGCACTAGCTACATATACCATGATGCTTTGTTCCATTTGAGTGCAGAATACATGAAAATGAACTCATTAGGCATTTTTAAATCTTAATTATTTGGATTATGCCAGAACAAAAGGCTTTTCAATGCATTTTAAAAGGAAAAAGTAGAATAATTACAATTCTTTTAGCCTCTACTAAATATTGTACTCCGTGTATACCGTGAGATTTATATTGTGAAAATACTGTACTGAGAAATTTGAATATCATCCCTAGTTAAAAAGACACTGCGTCTGATTTTTGCTTCCTTAAAATCATAAAAAAACAGAACAAGATCATTGTAAAAGGTTGGTCGTTGTTCAAAGTTATGTTGTGAGTACTATGTTGTATGTTACAACGAAGTATAAGGCTCACATAAAAAAATAAATGCGGCCGCAACGAGAATAAAGTCGTAACATTTTGACAAAGTCATAATATTACAAGAATAAAGTCAAAGCCAGAAAAAGTCATACTTTTACGAGAATAATGTCACAATTTTACAAGAATTAAGTTGTAATATTACAAGAATAAAGTCGTAACAAACGCAAAAGAAGTGAAGAGAACTTTCTCCTGTACAGGGATTTCTACTGTCTTTTCAAAACAGCAGGGAATGACTCACTCATATTGTTTTATTGTTAATATATTAAATATTTTTCCCCAGTGGGTTTTTGTGTACCTGTATTTTCTCCACTATGACTGACAGACGAAGGGAGTCTGTGCATTGTGTTCCGTTGTTCATATGTGTTCCTTATGGGTTCATGAGCTTAAATGTGCCTAATTTGGGAGCTAATTTTTTTTTATTTATTTATATTATTTTTTATGTGAGCCTTATACGCCGTATACACGTAGTATGTAGACAAGTATTTTGAAAATCGCATACCAAAGGGGTTTCTGGTTCTTCCTCCTCCTCTTCCTCTTTGCTTTCTTCAATTTCTTCCAGTACTTCAGCTTTGGCCTCAGCGATGAGCTCCCGCAGAGGTTTGCCGTCAGTTACACTTGTGACAAATGGGTGCTGTGAGCAAAAGGAATATGCATTAAATTACATTGATTTACCAATGGGTAGTAAAAATAATACATTACAAAAATATTTATATATTTGTGGCACATAAAATATATTTAATAACTAGATAATGGATCATAAATCTGCCCCACCCACTTCTGAAAGCTTCTGACCCACACTTCTGTTGTTATTAAGCAGTAATCCTGTTCAATCCAATAGAGAACAACAGAAATTATAATTTGCACAAACTTTAAACAATGCACCCTTTCTCTGAGTGAATTAAAATGGCTTTGTGATTTATTTATACTTTACTGTCAAGATTGGCAGTCCGATACAAAATCACACAACTGAAAGAAGGGATACGATTAATGGCGGCGCCCATGGCAACTTCGTGAATAAGTTGGATAGATTTCTTTTAAAATATTCCACAAGGAAAACAAGAAGCAATCAATACAGGAATACTAGCTTCAAGAAGAATAAAGAGGAGAACAATAAAGTTCACATTGCCCTAAAGGTCCTATATTACACAAAATGGGCTTGTCTGAGCTTTTAAGCCATGTTATAATGGTATTACCTCATCAAAAACATACTTGGAGTTATCTTTTGTTTCATTCACACATGTTTGGAGACGCACTAATAATGCAGGATTACTCAAAGCTCAAAATGCCCCGTTCCACCTTGTGAAGCCATGAATCAGAAGTGTTTAAGCTTTACCTTTCAATGAGTAAAGGTCAGTATTTCTAGGGCTGAAATTACCCATAATATTCTAGTGGTGTATGGAGTTTAAAAACATAATGGAGCTCTTCCTTTATTTCCAAATGATAGTGGAAGGAGGAACTGAGTGAAAATATCATAACGCAGATCAGAGAATAGCGTAATATGGCCCGTTTAACAGTTCAGAAGTGCTTTTGTACAACGCCACTTACTTGCAACAGTTGCGCTGCGCTCCACCTATTGTCCACATTCTTATCAAGGGACCTCTTTAGAAAGTCGCTGAACTCTGGAGACCTTTAAGACAACAAAATCATTAAATGTGCACTGGAACTTTTGCTTTTTTCTATGATCATGTCTTTGCTGTGCCTGGAATGTTCCACAGTATGACACTAAACAACTCCACCTTACATTTATTCAATTACAGGTGGATTTACAGATCAAAAATACGGAGAAAACTGTGAGGGGGGTTGCCTCTCCACAGATTTGACCTGTAACTTGATTTGGTTTGGTCTCCATTAAGATAAAAAAAGATAAAAATAATACCATACTGCAAAACATTCCAGATGAAGTAATAAAATATTCATAAATACACACTTTATTCTTTCAATTCATGCATAAACAGTTTCCCATAGCTTTCACACACTTAGCGGTCAACACAGCTCTGCGAAAACATTCCATTGGCACTTCTCTTGTTATCACCATGACACAATCTCACCAGCGCGAAGGGTTCATCAGCGTGGGCGGTTCGGACTTGGCTATTTTCAGCAACACTCTCATGGGGTTCATCTCGTGGTTGGGGGGTTCGACCTGGGCCAGTTCAATCAGGGTCACGCCCAGAGACCAGATATCGGCCTTGTAGTCGTACGGGCGGTCCTTGGACGTCTCGCACATGACCACCTCCGGGGCCATCCTGGAAGGGAATGATGAATCACAAATGGGATCAGATGGATAAGGATGGAAAGCGAAAGTATAGCAACAACATTCTGGATATATAAGTGGGATTTATTGGCAGCGCCCATGGCAATGTTGTGAATAAGTTAGACACATTTCCTTTAAAATATTCCAGAACGAAAACACCAAGTGATCAATACAGAAGCTTCTATCTAGTAAAGATAAAACCATTTCACTTTGCCTTAAAGCTCTATATTACACTAAATGGACTCATACAAACATGAGATGGAATTAGATGGATAAGGACGGGAAGAGAAAGTAAAGCAACATTATGTAAATCTAAGTGAGATTTAAGGACTGTGCTGAATATAAACATGAAAATAAGAAAAAGTAACTGCACTTCCTAAAGTTTATTAGGGTTTGTTTTATTTAAACTGGTATAACTATAAGATTTGGTAATAGCTCTGTGTAAAGCATGACCCAGACACAGACCGATATCCATCTGTACAAATGATACAGAAAGAGCTCATTCTGGATTTGCCAGACAACAGAGCAAAACTTCATTTCACTGAAATAACAGGGCCATTTTTAAAAATATTAAAATGTATAAAAAATATAATATTACAGGTAACAACATTTAACATTACATTTATGTCAGTCCCAAGCTCACATAAAATAGAAAGGATTAAGCAAAGATGGACAGCTAGCATAAAATCTGGTGGTAGAAAGTACACCCATTTTCTTTATTTAATTCCAGTTTAATTTTCATCAGGCAAAAAAAATAACTTAAAATACATTTATATTTTAATTACATAAAACTATAAAACTATTGTGAAGTTAAAAGTTAAAATTGTTAAAACAGTTACACTGTGTTATGCCCATTCTTTTTGATGCCAGTATCATCTGACACAAAGAATACTTTGAATAAGGGACTTAGATGTGCTCCCATCATGACATGACAATATATGAATGACTCTGAAATAGATTATCACACCAAGCGGTTAAACGGGAAGGCAATTATCAGCGGAAATTGGAAGAGTGGCCTCTTGTATCCAGACGGCATGACTGCATGACTCACCAATATGGAGTGCCAATGAAAGAATCCCTTCTCTGTAGCGTCTTCGTATTTTTAGCAGACACCCCAAAGTCCGCTGCAAGCACAAACACATTCATTTGATCAATAATTACAACAAAAACTATTATGGAAGAAATGCTATTCAAATGGGAGATTTTAGTATATTATATTTTAGTAGTTGAATGTACTGTTTTCCTTTTACAGTCATATTTTGTGTTAAAGGCCTTATATTATGCAAAATTGACACTTTTGTTGAGTTCACAGCATTAGACATAAAACACACAAGGTTTTGTTTCATTAACCCTTCAGTGATAATTTGTCTACATCTCTAAAAGTCAAAATGATCTGTTCTACCTTGTGATGTCATGAAGTGATAGTTTTCTTTTTACCTTTAGTTGAGAAAAGATTAGAAATTCCAGATCTAAAATCCCCATCTTGATTCTAGTAATGGTGAATGTAGTTCAAAAACACAGTGGAGCCCTTCTTCTATTACCACATGACATCACAAAGTGGAACAGAATATTTTCCATTTGTAAGAGAAGCCTACCCTAATATCAATATCATTTGTGTTAAACATGTGTGAACCAAACAAAACACAACTCTTAGTATGGTTTTGATGAGAAAACAACATTATGACACAGATAAGAAAACAGTGTAATATGGGCCCATTAAAGAGTATTTGGTTAGTCTATATTCATAGGGCCATATGTTATCATATTTAAAAAGTTCTTAGCAGCCTCATCATTTGTCCCTATGTCAGGGTAAGTTTCCACCGCTCACCCACTGACCAAAAGCAATACTAAACTGTTTATAGAATAATAATCCTCCGTGCATTCTCCAGGCACTGCACTGCAGTCGCTCACTGCTCCTGACAGACCGGCCCTCACAGCATCCAAATCAAATGTCAAATGCAGATTACAAATTTCCATAAGGGAACAATAAAGTCTTCCACAGCTAAATAGAAAGCTTAGCATACCATTAAAGGTCCTCTATTACACTAAATGAATCCTTGTCAGCTTTTAGGCATATTATAATGTTGTTGCCTCATCAAAAACACACCCAGAGTTGTGTTTTGTTCCATTCGCACATGTTTGAGTAATTATTATTAGTCTGCGGTGGCTCAAGCCAAGGTGGCTCTGCTCCAACTTGTGATATCATTTAGAGGTAGTTTGCAAGTTACGGCTAGCGTTTGTTAAGTATGATTGGCAGTTCCAGAACTGAAATCATCCAAATATTCATCCAAAGATTCTAGTGAAGGTGTAAGGAGTTTAAAAACTCACTTCTTGTGCACGCTTTCTCTCTGTCTTTGTGTAAATGGAAGTTAATTCTAAGTTTCATTAACATGTGTAAAGGTTCAGCGGACACAGTCTCCACCCTCAGGAAGTCCTTAGTTCTTTTAGCTCCTCAAATGTGAGTGAATTTGATTAGGAAGTCTGTTAAAGTGTCACTCTGCTTTGATATGCAACTTGTATTTCTGTATAAATACTCAGAGCGCAGAGGCTCTGGGGGCAGAGGAGGGAGAAAGGTGCAGGTGGGCAGAGAGCTCAAATGCTTCTGGTGGTGGGAGATGCTCTGGGGGCAGTGAGTGGTCAAGCTGCTGGGGAGGAAAGGCTGTTGGTCTCTGGGCCAGGGCAGGTCTAGACTCTGTCCATATCTTCTGTAACAACAATAAACCTCTGTCTGTATTCCAAAAACTCATCGAGCTTCACAAATTGATTAAATTCATTTTTCTTCAACAGAGATATATAATCCACAATACAACTACAGGTATTGGGTGTTTTTTATGAGGAAACAACATTATAACATAGATAGAAAAAAAATAAACAGACCGATACAATTTAAAACAAAATGTCAGATCATCAGAATTGTTATGCAATACAGTCTCAGCGTTTGCAGCATGTACACATTAGCGCAACACAGCTGACTAGCATTAGCCCCTCACTGTCAGGTAATTACTGTTTGTGGAGCTTTGTCATGACCCTCTGCCTACAGAACATGAGTCACAAAGAAGCCAGCAGCTAAAGAGGCTGCAGAAGCAACTATTCATATTTTTGTATACAGTAATGATTCACCAAACCCGCTGTTTCACAAGTGTTAAACAACAGCATGCTTTATTTTCCTGTTAAAAAGCAATGCAGATCTGCTGTATACTCCCTTGATAGTGCACAATTGAGTTACTCTTTAACATCAACTCAGGTTTAAAGGGTCCATTTGATGTTATTTTCTAATCTATGTTATAACGCTGTATCCTCATCCAAAACATACGTAGAGTTGTGTTTTGTTTCATTCTCACATTTTTAACACATAAACCCTCCACATTTCAGTTGGGTTCTTCTCTCAAACAGGAAATACTCTAACTGTTCCACCTACATTTCAGTTGGGTTCTTCTCTCAAACAGGAAATACTCTAACACTGTTCCACCTTGTGATGTCATGTGGTAATACAGGAAGTGCTCCACTGTGTTTTTAAATTCTCTACACCTTCACTAGAATCATTTGGATGATTTCAGCCTTGGAACTGCCCGTCTCTACTGAACTAAAGCTAAAAAAAAGGTGGTTGTTCATTTGTCACTTCATGACATCACAAGATGGAACAAAGCATTTTGAGCTTAGAAGATGTAGACTAACTAATAATAAAGGATTACTCAAACGTGTTAATGAAACTAAACACAACTCTGGGCACATTGAGAACCGCATCTCTGAAATTAATGCAAGTAACATCTGATATATTTTTGGATTATTTACCTATGCTTGACTCGTTAAAACTGATCTTTGCTTAAAAGCAGAAGTTAAATAAGGAAATGGGGTTGTCATGGCATCATTTGACTATTTAGTGTAATAGGGCTGGAGCAGGGGACATGTTATTTGACCCAAACACAAGCAGTCTAACTAACGAGGTCAGTTAATTATGTCAGTCATGATAATTATAATCCAATTTTCAAAAGGCCATTACATTTCTAACCATAATAATTTACTATATAGCAGACAGGGTTACGCATTTAGTTTTGCACCAAACACAAACTTGACACAAACTATAAATCAAGAGGCATGGCGTATTAAGATTTTTTAATTCATTACTGTGACCAAAACAGTTAATTTAAAAGGTCCAATATTATGCAAAATTGACTCTTGAAGCTTTAAGCCATGTTATACTGCTGTTGTCTCATAAAAAAAAAAAAAAATCTGTTCTGTTTTGTTTCATTTGCACGTGTTAGTATAAGACTGTCTACATCTCTACAGCTCAAAATGCTCTGCTCCACCTTGTGATGTCATGTAGTGATCGTTTTTAGCTTTATGTCAGTAGAGATGCCCAGTTCCAGTGCTGAAATTAAGGTGTATGGGCTTAAAAATACCTCTATTCTGCTATTACCACATCACAAAATGGAACTTAACCTAAATGCAGGATTTGTGTATTACAACATGAACGAAACAAATCGCTACTTCAAGCATCTTTTTGGTTAGGAAAAAAAGCAATATGGGCCCTTTAATGTCAACATCAAGCAAACTTTTTTCAGATTTAAACCACTTCAGCTCTAATACTGCTTTAGGCTGACATAGCAGTTTGTCCCAATATAGTTTTTAGTTTTACATGTTAACACAGTAATGCCCTGTCAGAAGCCTTGGCGTGCTAAAGCCACCAAGTTCCCAGTCCATTAAAAAGACAATGATGGAGTTTTAACATAGTAAAGGCGTATGGACAGATAGCCGTGTACCTAGCTTGACGTCTCCCTCTAATGAGAGCAGAATGTTTCCAGCCTTCAGGTCCCGGTGGATAATCTTGTTCTCGTGAAGGTAAATTAGGGCCTCCAAGGTTTGTTTACACACTACCCGGATCTGGGGCTCAGTCAGGGGCTTTTCCAGCTCTGTGCAAGGCAAATACACATTAAAATATTATTACAACAAAGTCAATGTCTTTTGCTATGCTACGAAGATGTGCTCATAACAGCCATAATTAAAATGTGCAATGTGTAACTTATCTGGTAGAGGGCCTAGTTACTTGTCTCCATGGAGATGTTATTGCTTTACCTTGATTATTACACAGTACAGCAAGGGCAAGTTACAGGTGAGATCTGTGACGAGGTGACCCAACCTCACAGTAAGAAAATATGTTTTTAAAAGGTATTTTTGAGCAATAAAAACACCTTTAATATAATACCATATTGAGGAACATTACATGCATACCTATAACATCTCCATGGTAGCAGACCCCCAAGCTGATAATGACAAAACTGACCAAAAAGTCGATGATTTATATTTACGCACAATTAATAAGGAAAGAGTATGACTAAATTTTACTTAATTTTGTGGGATTATAACTATTGTAAATATAAATTATAGTTTTACCCAAATCAAGAAGCAATTTGGGGAGGCATTTTGAAAAATATGTTGAAAATTACATGAAGTGGACAGTCCAAATGCACTAGGGAGAATTCTTAATAATAATAATTTCTCTGCAATAATAACTCCTCTGTGTATTAGAGGAGTTTTGCTAGGTAACGCAACCAGGAATTAAAAAAAGATTTGACCAAAAAAGTCGTGATTAAAAGTGCACTGTGTAACTTTTCTGCTTGTCTCCATGGAGATGTTATTGCTTTGTCTGGAATTTCCCTGAACGCCATTAAATGTATCCATCTTGCATTTACTCCAGACTATCAGTTTTTATTGACTGAAATACATGAATTATTAATGGGAGGGGGTTCGCGTCTCTATAGATCTAACATGTTATTTGGCCATGTGCTGTCTCAGTAGAGGCAAATAAGCATAATGCCCTGCTGTGGAACATCCCTCTACCAGAAAAGTTATACAGTACAATGTCCTACTTATTTGCAAAAAACAACAGATGGGTTTTGCTGTTGATTTGAAAACCAAACAGAACAGCAACACCTTTTTAGGATTCAAAATAAATGCAGGCAGAAATGGGCAAACATTCCTTGAAATCTGAGCCGCAATAATTACACAGTTGGAATAGCCACAGCAACTGGGAAAAGGAAATAAGGACGACCAGCCAAAGCTTGTGCATGGAATAATAGTAAAAATAACAGTGTGGCACAAGAAAGTAGAGTTTACTTGAGAACATTTGTATAACTATACATTTTCCTTATTCGATCTGTGTGTGTCGGGACTTACCCAGCATGATGGCATCAACAGCACCGCCTGCACAGAACTCAATTAGAATCTGCAAGACAAAATAATAGCACAATGAGTAGTGAAAAAGAATAGTAAATAAAGTAGAAAGAAAGTAAGTAAAAAGGATCCCGACTAGAATCCCAAAGTTGTCTTTTAAATACAGTATTAATTTTTTGTCACTGTTATGTCATGATTTATATAACCATGAATGTTATCAAGTCTTCTTTCCCTGAATCCCTTGTGTATTGGTATAACCCCAGCGTAGTATCATCCAGTTGCCGAGCCCCTGCTGTTACGATTTCCTGGTTAACTAGTTGTTCAGACTAAATCACAGTATTGCAGCAAATTAGCAAATATTGCAGAAATGAGAAATGAGAAAAATAATAAAAATTGATGAAAAAATATCGGCAGAGATTATCGGCCATCAGTTCCTCTGGATTCTAAACAATCAGTAAACAGGTCAAAAGTGAAGTACCCAAAAAAACATGGTAATGCAGATGGATGTACTTCACTCTACTGTAGTGAAAATACTGAATGAAAATACACGCTGTCGGTAAACACTTTATTTGTGGACAGGAAAAATATCTGTTCTGTTCTCCAAACAAAAGTTACATTTCTCTCAGTAGCAATGTAGCATTCTCCTGATCAGATTGTGCAAAACTCACTTCAGGGCCACACATGTCAGTCTATAAAGAGCCATGTTATTTTGTTTCTGAATCAAAATAAATAAAGAATCCTCAATATCCTCAATAAAACCATATACAATACACACGGCTGCTAGACTGCATTCTGCAAAATCGCATTACAGTTATTGAGATGTGAAACAGTGTCCCCGACTGCACAACGAAACGACAATCTACTCCCTCAGTATCGGGAAACGCATCTCATAGTATCAAATGATGGGCAAAAATCAATGAAAGCTACTACCACATGCACCGCCCTACTCCACCCTACTCTGGACTGACTGGCTGTTCCCGTTTTACATGATCAATTGTCACACTAATCTTGTTCTTTTATTTGTTATGAAAGGCGTAGCAGACTCCTTGTACTGTCCATAAACTATTACATTAAGTACTCCTTGATGATTTATATTTACGCACAATTAATAAGGCAGCAAGCATATTTATAGAACTGGCTGCAGCTTTTTAATGACAGAGTATTTCTACAGATTTTCTACAGACAGATTTTTCTAATTTTGACTTAATTTTGTAGGATTATAACAATTGTAAATATAAATTATGGTTTTACCCAAATCAAGAAGCAATTTGGGGAGACATTTTGAAAAATATGTTGAAAATTACATGAAGTGGACAGTCCAAATACACTAGGGAGGATTCTTAATAATAATAATTTCTCTGTAATAATAATTTCTCTGTGTATTAGAGGAGTTTTGCTAGGTAACGCAGCCAAAAATTTAAAAAAAAGATTTGACCAAATTGGGAAAACAAGATTGAATGTTTTTGGAAAAATCTTATCTGTGTTTTAGTCAAATACTTGTCTCCATGGAGATGTTATTGCTTTTTCAGGAAAGCTTCACATTATGGTATTAAACTTTCTGTTTTCAAGCCAAACCAAGTTAGAGGTCAGATTTTTTCCAAGTATTTTTGAGCTAAAAAACAAACAAAAACCTATGATTGAATAAATATAAAGGTAGAGCTGTTTAATGTCATACTGTGGAACATTCCAGACAGAGCAAAGACAAACCAAAAAGTTACATAATGCATCTTTAACTCAATGTGCAGCACTTGTTGAGATACTTGGGCAGATGCACATTTCTCATGCAGCTTTAAGACGTTCGACTTGCGTGAAACACTGAATTATTCACGGGCACTTTCTCTTGCCACCAAAACCACTCCATTATCTTTCCTATTGCTGTGGTCAGTCCGCAAGGGATGGTCACATGACACCACCTGCCAAGACCTAATAGCTGCCGGGCCTCTTACGGCACACACGGAACAAGAGCACCTCACCCTCTGCGCTGTTACATTGACTGGGAGAATAGATCCTCCTCTGTTTACTGGTAGCCGAGATCCTACACAAGAACTGGATTTCATAATATGCAATGACATCAGGGAGGTCAATGAAATGATCTTCGTCTCGGATTGAGTTACAATACCGATTCGGAGCTGTGGGCGTGTGAAAAGAAGACGATAAAAATGTGTATTGATGAACGGCTTTCACGGAGAATATTCGTTTCTTAAGAAAAACTGAGGCAAGTGCGTGTCACACTGCCAGCAGGGAAGTGCATTACAGAATTGGAATGAGCAGAGTACAAAGGAAAAACGGTCGCCTCCCACCATTCAGTGTTACACAACTTGATTTCAAATTACACATCATGAAGACATTATAAAGAAGGAAGCCAACTTAATGTTTTACCCTGGACTGAGATGCCTTCACATTTAAAGGGCCCATATTACGCTATTTACTGATATTTGTTATATTGTTTCTACATTAAAAACCTGGAGTTGGGTTTTGTTTCATGCACATTCACACATGTTTAACATACAAATGCTGAGTTCTTGTCTCAAACTGAAAAAATCTTATTCCACCTTGTGATGTGATAATACAGAAAGTGCTCCACTGTGTTGTTAAAGTCCACACAGTATCACTAGAATAATTTGGATGATTTCCACCCTGGAATTGCCAATCGCTACTGAACTAAAAGCACAACCAAATCTCCAGGTATATTTTTGATTTGTTTGTTTGTGATTTGTTTTAGTCAAATTTGTGTAATACAGGACCTTTAAAGACATGTGTTTAAATGTTTTGCCTTTGTATACAGTTACACAACTATACAAAGTATGAATCTGAACTTTCTAAAAGCCCTTCTAGGTGCAAACATTGCAAATTAGCCTTGGCTATAAATGTTGTAGTCTATTGCATGTCGCTACCAAATAAATACATAAATAATAAAGTACTTTTCTGAAATCTTAATCAGTTGGAAGTATTATTAACATCTATGTAGCTTCACACAGACAGTATGTAATATCTAAAATTTGTCCCAAGTTTCTCCTTTCCTTTGGCAGAAATTTAACTTCCTTCAGAAATGACTGTATGCAAACTGCCTGCAATCTGTAGGTTGGTTTGAATAGAAGTGGTTGTTCATCTTGTTCAAATGGACAGGAGGCTTCTGCGTTTAGTAATAGTCCATAATCGTCCACCACGTAGATAGCATCATCCACATATCATCCCATCATTTGCTTTAGCTCTACATCATCCATTCACATTCTTGTCATATTATTACCTAGTACCACGCCTGTCTCTGTATAATAACGTGGTATTTATTTAGAGTCATTTTGTGCCCCTCCTTGCATAAAACAATATATACACATGTAACTTTTCTTAGTCACGCACTTACAACTTACCCAAAGTTTTCCCTCAAAGTAGAAGGCGTCCAGCAGTTTGACAATGTAATGGTGGTCACAAGAGGCCAGGATGTCGATCTCCACCATATAATCCTCCAGCTCATCCTCTGTCTTTGTGTCAATAACCTTGGCAGCAGCGAGGGTCCCATTCTGTTTATTCTGAGCCTGGTGAAGAGAGGACAACAAAGAAAGGAAAAGCAGTGAAAATGCAATCACAATATTCAATTTAAGGGCAAGGCAAATAGGTCAGCTGGCATTTGTTATATTTTCATTTTGTATGGCTAAAAGCTTAATCTAGGTCTATCAGTGCGTTGCCATTCATCTGGTGATATGATACCTATCACAATACATGATAAATGCTGTATTTTTATACAGCTTTTCCACCTTCAAGGCACTCAAAGTGCTTTACATCATCACCATTCAGACACACCAGTGACACAAAGTGTCTTGCCCAAGGACACAATAACAGCATTCATCTCAGGGAGCTGGAATCACACCGCCAACTTGTGGCTCAGTGGATCTTTATGTCAAACTCAAACTGACAATCTTCTGATCAGTGGACAAATACTCTGAGCTAGTGTCGCCCCAATACTCCATGATCCTAAAACAAAGGACGACAAATTGTGATTTATCAATGATTCTGTATAATATTATGGTCAAGTACGCATTCACGAGAAGGGTTATAGTGATTTAAGATAAAACAGATATAAGATATAATTTGTGGAGTATTATGTCACTTCAATCTTTAAGCACTCATTTTTTCCCAGTATCGTTACTTTTAAATGTTTATAATAATACAGTAGGTAACAGTGTGTGATGTTATGTCAGTGTACAGTGCAGGTTGTTTGCCACAGCAATCTTATAACGTGAATCTTTACTGAACAACTAAAAATGACCTTTGTTTATGTTTCACATAGAAACAGTCTCAGGGTGTTTCAAGGAAAAAAGGACAGGGAGGGAGCTGCTAGTGAAGATTATGTCACTCTCTATATTTACATATTACTGACTTGGCAACCACATTGTCTCTGTGTTGCTGGGAGAGGACTGAATCCATTAACAAAATACAAGGTTTATGGGGAGCTTGATTGATAGAGGTGAATTGTTGCCCATTAAGATTTTATTAGCCATACTTTATTTTTAGTATTATACTGAATACCGAAATAGCACTGTGTATAAACTTGTGGTTATTCTTACATTTGGATCTAAGACTTTGATGGTGGGATTTCATCCCAGATTACTGATGGCTACACAGAGGACAAAGCTAAACAAATTGAAGGGGGAAACGCTACATGTTAACAACTTTGGCATCATGCACTAGCACCTCAATATCTACAGGATTAGATCTGTCAAGATAACAATTTTGAAGTGCGATATAGATGATAAACAATAATACTGATACCAAAACCAAAAAGCAGAATTAGCCCCCCAAAAGTATTCTAAATGAACAATATTGTTAAAAAATTAGCTGTAAATTAGCAATAAATCAATTTCAGAATGCAAATAAGCATGTATTGAATCATAAGTTAACATATTATCATGACAGGCTTATATAGTGATGTAGCTAACATTGTGTTGTAAATTTAAATGAATTCAAGACTGTTCTGGGCTCTTTTAGACACTGTTTGGCAACCTAAGCCACCAAAATATCTTTGGTGTGTTCATTTGTAATTAAGAGGAGCAAATACAAAACAATAAATAAATCAATAAAAATACTTTAACATGGATTTCTTTGCTCATAGTTGGTACTTTACCTTATACCAAACTCATATCTATGTATTCTGTGAAATAGCAATACTGGTCTTGCCCTCTACAACACGTGACATATTGTGCACAGCTAACGGTCTTATCAGGTTGTTTGAAGATTAGTTTGGCAGATAGCAAACTTTGTTCCTCAGTGATAGTCAAGTGAGTTATAATGTTTATTTAACTATTTGGGGAACTTCATAATGTAGCTGGACTGGAAATGAGCAAATCAATATTACATAACAGGTTGATAATTGCAGTACTAGACTGAGCCAGAACAGGTTAGGTTAAAAGAGCTGATTCACACTTTTGAATCTTCATCACCCCGCCCAAATGAGGCAGCTGAGCAAAGCCTGTGAAATTACCTACTCCCTTCCCCAAACAATGGCATGGCTGGTACAAAGAAAATAAAGTACATGCCTACTCCCCCAACTTATCAAAGGAACCACAAGTTTTCCCACTGATTCATTTATATTTACGCACTGGAAATTGTGACTATTAAACATTTTGAAGAAGTTATATTTAGTGATTCAGAGCCTGTAAGAACAAACTAAGGGTAGAACACGCGAACCATAATTTGCATAGGCACCTGTTATTTATCTTTCCACATCCAGCCAACTGTTCCCTATGCAAACAAATTGCGATTTAACCAAAACCCTTCTTCCAAAGAGCTTGACTAACAGCAAAAGTGATTGCAGATCTTCACGTGTGTTGTAATAGACGTGGTTTTCCATTTTTGCAGGGTTAATATTGATTTATTTCTTCAGTGGCTATGAATGAACCACACCTTTAACAGTTTTGACAACACACTTAACATAGTTATAATCTTATGTATGCAATATACTGCTAGTAGCTACATCAGTAATATCTTTAGGAGACAACAGGTGAGTTAATAAAGGATTTATAATCTGCCCTGGGCCACATTTTATAACAGAAAGTGACAGTGAGCAAGGTGCACTTCGCTACTCTACTGTTGTTCCTCGCTTTGAATAGAAAATACAGGGCTGGGGATGCAGATTAAATCTAAATGGGCATTATTAAAACAGTAATTACATAATCACAAACAAATATTAAAACCGTACAGAGATAGAATTTGACAGTGAGTGCGCAAGGTGTGATGCGTAAATGTACCTTGTAGACTTTGCCAAACGCGCCATCTCCAAGCTCCCCGATGATCTCCCATATCTCCTCCGGGTTGACGTCTCTGTGTACATGCTCGTACTGTTTCTTCTTTCTATCCGGACCAAACTTGAAGATCTTCCGAAAATTGAAGAAAGACATGTTCTGCGGCGAAGCGCGGCGCAGCGGATGCCCTCTCCGTCTTCACTGCCGTTTCCGCCTCAGTAAACGTAGCGGTTCCTCCCAAGTGGCTATCGAAATAACAGCATCGGGGCGTGAATAAATGCAGATATTAACATCATTACCGACACGTTTCATCCGAGGCGAGTATTTCCTGATCGCATCATAGCTAAACCTAGACGAGACCAACGGTTTTTTTGGCGACAACACTTTTCCGCGTTGGCTGGCGTTCAAGTATCAAATGACATACGTGCCCATTAACAAGGAATGTAAAGAATAAAAATAATTGACAGTGTTATCATATGTACCAGCGATGTGAGGGAAAAGGCCAGACCAGCAGAGGACCTCATGGATCGGCTGCTTGATGACCACACAGAAGTTAGCGGACTATTGCTAAACCATCTAAACGGACTGCATTCACTTCCGTTTTAAGACAATAGAATAAAACCGGTAACTGATTTGATTATCTTTTTCTCTATGATTGTACTGATATAAATCAAAAATGATATGATAAAATAATAGAATAATATATGTTAACTTGGAATATTCATATCTACGCCTACATTGCTGCTGTAAAATAAAAAATAAAAATCTTAAGTGCTTTTATTTTGAAGAAACACCAGATCAATTTCCGTCGCTAAGCGGTCTTCCACGTGCGGGCTTTACAGTGGATAGTTAGTCTTAAGAGGGTCGAGCTGCAGACGCATAGAGAAAGTGGAGCTCTACTTTAGACCGGAAACACACACGTCTGGAAGGGAAACGCGTCACCTTCATTTTTATGCAGACCTACCCACTGTTTAAGCTTTTAAATCGTTTGCATCAATCAATAAGAAATGTCAGTCACTATGAGACAAGGCTTAACTTGCCTCATCCCCAAACCTGAACTCTTAATTGGAGAATTGGAGGCCTATTATATTATTAAACACAGATTAGAAAATTCTAGCGTAATTTTTTGCAAAACGTTTAGAAGGGAATTTACACAAAATCATTAATGAAACTCAGACTGGCTTTATGTCCAATTGACACATTAGCTGAAATATTAGATTAGTATTGGATCTGATTGACTATTTTGAATTAATAGACTCTGAGGCTTTTACCTTTATAGCTGTTGTGGTTTTTCTTTTTTTTTTTTTTTTTTTTTTTTTTTTTTATTTCTACAAGGCATTCAACACTTTCTCTTCAATACACTTAAAATGTTTGGATTTGGTGGTGAATTTAGATTGACTATAAAAATGTTCTCAAACTGTTCATGAGCTCCATTATGCTACATCCACACACAATGCCAAGCTTTTTTGTACATTGTTCTGTTCATCAAGGCTGCCAATCGCTCCATGTCTCTTTTTTGTCTTTTTTACATGCAGTATTGCATGGTATGTTTTTTTGGAAAAGAAATTAAAATTACAGAACTCGCAGATGACTGCCATTTCTCTTGTTGAGCAGTTTTCTGTTGCCTCTGGACTCAAACGTAACAAGTCTATGTGTGAAATACTGTGTTAATACAATACTCCTGATACCCCCATAATCCAACATGACTGTGAAAAAATCTGTATCTTAGTATTAACCTGTGTAAAGAAATAGAACAGATAGACAAGAGCAAAAACTTCCCTTTAAAAGACCAGTACAATATTAAACATGTGGCTGCAAAGGGATATTTCTATTTTTGGAGTGCACTGTTAACTAAAGCTGAATGTATTTCCAGACACCTTTATTATGCCCTCTCATTGTATGTAAAGGACTCAGCTGCCACAGAAATTAATAAGACCTTAACAAACTTCATCTGGAAAAACAAATACCATTAAAGAAATCTGTTGTAAGTAACTCTAAAAGTGAAGGAAGCACAGAGATGCTGGACTTTGAAATTTTAAATGACACTTTCCAAATCATATGGATACAGAAATGCTTAAAAGACTCTCTATAGTACTTTATTCCTTTTCTGTAAGAAAATTGGAGGTCTATAATTCACACTGAAATGTAACTTTCATATAAACGAATTCAAAATCTAATTATTTCACTTCCATCAACAAGCTCCAACCACTTGGAAGATCGATATGTAAACATATTTTTTCCCCTCACAAGTACAATATGGAGCAATGAATACATTATAAAAAGTAAAAAATCTTCCTTCAAACCTGAGTGGACAAAAACATTATTTACGTGATCTATTTGATGATTTGGCCCAAATTTTATATTATGAGAAGTTTATGCAAAAGTATAATTTCCCAATCCCCTTCAGAGATTATAAATCATTGTAAGTGCTCCAAAGGGTGTGTTGCAACTGAGGGGTTTCCAGAGAACTCCAGTTTGTAACCACTCCAGTTTATCCGTAAACAGAACAGAATTGCTTAATGAAAAATGCAAAAACAAGCACATTCACATTAGCCTACTCAGCAAAAATAAAATTCAACCCAGAGGAAAATTTTACTGGGGCACAACATTTCAGAACATTCAGTGGCAGAAAACTTGGACAATCTCATTTCAGTGTCCAATCATCAATAAAAGACACATTTCATTTTACATAAATTTTACCTGACAAACACATTTTTATCTCGATTTTATCCAAAAATACTCTAATTTCGACTTCTGTCTGGCACATGAAAGTATTACTCATCTATTTTTCTCATGCCCAGTTAGCTCCACTTACTGGAAACAATTAGTAGTTTATCTTTCCCAGAATTTACATGTCCCAATAACCCTTTTAAAGAAGAAAATACCATTGCTCACTAATCACATCAAGCAAAAATGGAAAAACTCATAAATTTATTCATACTTTTGGCAAATACCATAACCACAGAGCAAAATTCTCAAAATCTAAACCTTATTTTCCATTACCGATAATCGGAATAATCATTATTTTCAGTTTATTAACCATTTAACTTGCAAAAAAGCCATATCAATAACTAGTCTATACAAAGACTTAATTCACAGTTAGATGGCATATGAAACATCTGGAAATGTCTTTGGAAAATAGTGATCAAGTTGCAAAGAGGACGTCCTATAGAAAACTACATAACATAATGCATTTATTTGTGTATGTCTCATATTGGCGTCAAGCTCGCCCCGACTTCTGCCTTTAATTGTCTTATACTCTGTTCTTTGTTAATAAACAGTATTTTTATACAAGCAGAGTCTTGATTTCATCATATCACACACTCACACTGGCAGGGATCCCTGAGAGACATGACTGGACACAAAATCACCCTTTTGAATAACATATCGTGTTTTGTTTACATCTTAATTGTTTAAAACATAATGTAGCTGCAGGTAGGTTAGCCAGTTATGTCTCAGGTTGCACCAGTTCCTTGTTTTACCATCACTGTTGTTTATTACCCTGGAATGCTTTGTGATCTCTGAATGTTACCATGTCAAAATTATTCACTAATATCAAAGTTTAATAAAACTATCTCTCTTTGTCTGCTTGTCATTTGCATCATTATAGCGGCTTGGCCTTATTAGCCTTTACTAGCTCGCGGTCAGTCTGTTCTTCAATAGAATTTTTATTGATTGATTTTTTAAAATTTTATCTTTTTATTTATTCAATATTATCCCAGGTAAGTCAATTGAGAATATCTTCTTATTTACAATGATGTCCTGCCCAAATTATCAAATGTGTTTACAGAAAAATGTGTACAGAAAAGTCCAAAACGTATGAGCTTTATAGGACGCTGACATCATGTCCAACAAATGTGTGAAAAGTACAATGTAGTAGTATGTTTTTATTAAGCTTCTTTGTCACCTTATTAACATGAACATGAACTTAAGGTGTAATAGCTAAAATATTTTTGATAACATAATTTACAACCTGTCATAACTGGCTACATTCTATGACTATACTGTACACAGTACAAGAGGCTTCAGTTTGCTAGTTTAGGATGGCTAACGTCACTACACAGAAACCTGAATAGTTCAGATCGTGCCGGCTACATAAGTAGACAATCTTCCCCGATGGAGAGTGTAGAGCTGCTCCAGTGTTCCGTGGCCGGAACGAAAACCACACTGCTCCTCCTGGATCTGAGGTTTGACTATCGACCCGATTCTCTTCTCCACTGCCCTGGTATAGACCTTAACGGGGCGGCTGTGGAGTGTGATTACCCTAGAGAGGAACCACCACCCCGGTCTGACAGTCCAGAGGCACTGTCCCCGATCTCCATGTGATGCTGCAGAGATGTGTCAAGACAACCCAACAACATCAAGAGACTTAAGATACTCAGGACGAATCTCATCCACCACTGGGGCCTTGCCACCGAGGAGCTTGACAACCACCTCAGTGACCTCAGCCAGGGTGATGGGTGAGTCCTCCGAGTCCACAGCCTTGGCCCCCTCTTCAGAGGACGTGAAGGTGGGATTGAGGAGATCGTCAAAGTATTTCTTCCACCATCCGACAACATCCTCATTCGAGGTCAGCTGCTCTCCCCCCACACAGTAAACAGTGTTGGTGAAGCACTGCTTCCCCCTCCTGAGGCGCCGGACGGTTTGCCAGAATTTCTTTGAGGTCGTCCGATAGTCCTCCTCCACGGCCTCCTCCACGGCCTCCTTGTACTGATAGGACTCCTTTAGCCTGCCCCTCTCTTCACCAAAGTGTCCAAGACACGCTGCCAGAGGTCAGATGACATAACAACAAAGTCGATCATGGACCTCCAGTCTAGAGCATCCTGTGCCATGTGCACTTATAGACACCCTTGTGCACAAACACAATGTGCACAAACATGATGTTCGTTATAGACAAACTGTGACTAGCACAGAAGTCCAATAACAGAACACCACTCAGGTTCAGATCAGGAAGGCCATTCCTCCCAGTGACCCCACTCCAGGTGTCACTGTCATTGTCCACATGGGCGTTGAAGTCTCCCAGTAGAACAACCAAGTCCTCGGTCAGTGCACTGCCTAGTACCCCTCTCAGGGACTCTAAGAAGGTCAGGTACTCAGGCCAAGAGACCTGTCCCAGACCCAAAGGTGCAGGGATGCGACCCTCTCGTTCACTCCAACTCCAACACAAAGGAGAAGGTCCAGGAGCCACACTCTATTCAAACATCTTCTGCTGTTACATCCTCCCACCACTGACTGTATAAAAAAGGGGACTAGGCAAGTGTGACGTGTGAGCCTCATTTGAACGTTTATGTTGCTCAAATGAGGCTACAGGAGCAAATCCTGTAGCCTCAAAAAAAATGTCAGGATCATGTGGAGGGGATTAATAAGAACATTTTAAGACCGAGATAACGAGGAGCGACTAGATGCTAAAGCAAGTCAGTAGTAGCCAGGGTCAGAGGGACCCAGAAGAGCCTCCTCCCACACAGAACACAGACCCACTGAGAAACACAACACCATCCCTCCCCTACCCCCAGGCCTCTCCTGGTGCTTTGTGATATTTACCCAGCGATCTATGTTATAGTCATACACCTCAACAGCGTTGGTTGTATTGGGTATAATCCTGCCACCAGTTACCAATAGGAATAGACCTTGGGGGCGTTTCAGGTGGACATGGGAACCCGGGTTGACAGAAAGTTCATAGATGATCTGCAATTCATTTTATCCAGTTCAGAACAGCCTGGTACACAATGGTCTCTGTTTTCACATTAACTGCATCGTCTTTGATGATTGTGCTCAATTCTTGTGCTGAAAGGAGATGGAACTCATCAGAGTTCACCACCTCCTCAAAGTGATGATAAACAGTAGAGCCAAGTTCTTTGTTGTGGGCAGTGATTTAACATCACAGAACTTCCAGATGCCAATGCAGATCTGGACACATGTCAGCCTCCATGTAGTCAAAGCAGAGTTTGACCAGTTTTTCCAATAACATCATGTCGGCAGTCAGCAGGATGTCTTCAACATTTGTCCTGCTCAGAAATGTCGTGGATTCGGTGTAAATCCAGCACCAGGGCCATGACTCCAGGAGAGACTCCAGCCACTGTGAAGACTCTGGTCTGATGTCCATCCAGCATGGGGCAAACAAAGTTTCAAAGAAAATGCTGGAACTACAAAGAGTGACTTTGTGAACTAGAACTCTTCATCCCAAACTCTGAGCACAGCGTCACAAACCACATTCTTGTGCATTCTGACAACTACATTTTCACATTTGCTCTCACGCATATTTGGCCTGTGGTTGAGTGGATGGCAAAACTTAGGCAAAAAGTGACTTAGGCGATTATTTTAGGAAGGTGACGATATTATAGTGAAAAATAAATTTGTTTTCGTTTTATTTTTAATGTTTATTAGTAATCACTGTTGGGCTGCCGCTGCAGCTGTATGAGCAGTTGTGTAGCGCCCTCGTGTGAAAGCTTCTCCCACATTCCACCGTTGCGCCGCAGATGGAGCCACAGGTTATGTGTCTAAGTGTCCAAGTTTACAGATGTATAATTGGAGTTGCATAAACTGTTGGTTTATTTATTTGCAAAATGCTGTCTACAACATGTCAATTCCGCCACATGCTCCAGCCACAGCCTCATCACATCCAGGCCTCCGCTTGGCCTGCTGCGCAGGGGGAGTGGGCAGGACGTGTGCAGCCAGCTGTGGCGGCCCGCCCCGTACACGACATGCGCTCCAAGCCACTGTTATGAGTCCAGCCCCTCCTGACTTCAGGGAGGAGAAGGCTGATTAAACGACACTTTTATGGCGCTGTCATGTTTCACTGCACAGTCCGGAGCAGTCCACAAACCCGAGACCTTTTGACGCCTTCGTTTCATGGAAGCTCGGAAACTCTTTCCGCCAGTCCAAACTCCACTGACGCGCGGTCCTTACAAGGCTAAGTAACGTTACGTTACTAATGCTGTTTTATGGGAGACTTAAAGTCTGCAGTCTCGTGAAACATGCATTTACGCACGGTCCTTGATGTTAACGTAGTGGATGTACAGAAGAGGAGGAACCCATCCAAGCACTATGTGAGTATATTTTCTATCATAGTGTTCACAAGTTTCATACCTCGACTGGTTTTCAACTGCATGCGCTCTAGTGCCATCTTACTAACCAGAGTAATCAAATTTCGCTGGCCCATGAGACGACTCTCAGAGGAGCTGCAAAATCAATTAGTCCATGAGGTAAAATTGGATTAATTAACCTGCGACTTAGGATCAATTGCTGCATCCATCTCCTGCAGAAGGCTTTGGCACAGGGGTCCCCTGGGAGCAGACAGGAGGTGAGGAGGCTTTACTGGGAAGTCCCCACAGGGAAAAAGGAAGAAAAAATAAAATCTCATTATCAATGAGCTAAGTAACGAAAAATGCTTATCCGGTTGGTCGTGGAGAGAGGAAAGAAGAATCCCTTTGTCTGGTGGCCCTGCTGTGAGAGTGTCACTTCCTCCAGAGGACTCACGGAGGGGCAACTGGACACTAATCCCTGTTTATAGAATACAGGACTGCAGGATTGTAGGTCTGCTCTATAAACCACACTTTTAATAAACACTTAAATTACATACTTAAGCTGGACAGGAAGGGGCCAACACAGGAGCCTGTTTTAACCACTATAATCAGACAAAGTTATGCTTTTTGTGCCAAAAAGCACCTACCATTCTCTTCACAAGTCTTTGGAGCATCACATGCATAGCATTACTCTGTATCATATGATAATAGCCAGGATCTATATATGACTTTATCATCTTTAGCCTTAGCGACCCTGGGGCTGAGGGATGGAAACAATGACAAATCTCCAGCAGCAGCCTCTCCGATGCCCAATGACTTGGTTTCACATAATATTCATAAGTGCAAGGTGACAGTGTAGGACAGAGCACTTTATTGTGCCTGTGTGGTATTTTGCCCTCTGCATTTGACCCATTGATCCATGCTGCTGGGGCAGCCTATCAGGAGCCGGGGCCCATCTCTAGATGCTAAGCTCTGGCTTGGTCAGGACCACCACAAAACTAAAACAGAGGATTTTACCTCTGGGGTATGTTTTGGGTTGATGTTGGAAACTGGAGTGGCTAAAGGAAACCTCCCACACATGGGAGAAGCAAACTAGGCCCGTCACACTAATGACTATTACTTATTGTTCAATATATGAACATAGGAATAATGTATTTTGAGGTCCAATTATGTGTACTTTTGCAAAAGCAGGCCTATTTGGGGTATTTTTGTTGTAATACAATAAGATATGAGCTGTAAAAAATTTAATATGAATCTTTTTTTTATATAAAAAGCTTTACTAGGATTAACTTGCATTATTTATGTTTATCAAAGTATATTTTGTATGCTTCAAAGTTTGTTATCATGACAAACTCTGGCAGGGCCCAGGAGTCAAACCTGGAACCTTCTGGTTGTGAGGACTCAACCAGTAACCTTTTGTTTATAAGACACTTCCACAGTTGTATTCTTTCATGCAAACCTCCCTTCAAAATGCACAAAAATCCTTCCTGTCTTCATTATGGGTCTTGGACACAATGACAGTGTGGAAAATTACACCTCCTTTGCTTCCTCCAGAATGATATAAATTAGACAGTCAGAATTCAGTTCTCCAGATGCCTTCCTCTGCTCTTAAAGTTTGATAACTCCACCTTTAATAGACAACGGACAGATATTTGTCTCACCTTTACTCTTTGTTCCATTATTTTCCATACTTAAAGGGCAGGTATCCATTTACGCCATTTCCTGATCTGTGTTATAATGTTTTTTTCTCATCACAAACATAGTTGGAGTTGTGTTTTATTTCATTCACACATGTTTAACCTGTAAAACCATGTCTATCAAAATGAAAACACTCTGTTCCACCTTGTGTGTGGCAATACAGGCAAGAGCTCCACTGTGATTTTAAACTACATACACCTTCACTAGAATCATTTGGATAATTCCAGCCCTGGACTTTCCAATCTCTGCTGAACTAAAGGTAAAAGGAAAACTACTACTACATGATATCACAAGATGGAACAGAGCATTTTGAGCTTTGGAAATATAGACAGATATTTTTTTGAGGAGGAAACAACGTTATAACACGGCGTAAATCTCACAAGAGTCCATTTAGTGTGATATAGCACCTTTAAGCCATTGTCCTCAGATGCACTCGGTAACCCCTTTCCACTTGTTTCTACTATTTGGTCATGCTGTCTGTATTTAATTAGCGCGTTGCCGGAGGACTCATTTTGCCTGGCTGCGCTCAGATCGTTTTTTATTGTTACAAACCGTGATCTAAATGAACAGAGGAGATTTTTAAGGGCTCACTGGCTTCCTTATAGATTGTCACCATATGTGCGAAGTTTGCTCTTGTAAACAGTGCGTTGTTCCGTGCACTTGGATTGAGATACATTTGCCATCTGTTTCCAAACTTCGGTGCATGCATGAGACTTTTTGTTACTACAGTATGCAGTTAATTGCCTCTGTGGAAAATTGCTATGCATGCACGTTAGCTTTTTTGGTGAAATACAGTTGTCAAAGTAAATGTCCTACTTCATCAATGGGCTCCGATATATAAAACATGCAAGTAAATCTCTTCAGCCTTGTTAAAATTCACCAATGGAACTCACTCAAACCCAACTGCATTACAACTTTTAACTTTTTTTCTTTCATTATGCACATTTTTTATCGTCATGTTTATAAACTCTCTTGATCCACTGTGATAAAAACTAAACAAATGAATGTGTTCGGTCCTGATTTTTATTTTTATTTTTTCAATCTGTGAACTACTTTCCTAACTCATTCCTCGCATCCTAATTATTCACCGCAATGAATGAAAAGCTTTTTACGACAGCAGTAAAACAGCTAGCATGCCAACAACACATTTCCTGGTTCTTCGACAGTAACACATTTTATAATTAGATGCAGATATCAGTACTAGAGCGAAACTAAAACTGTTTTGCACGACTATATGGAGCAAAATCGGGTACAGACATTTTAATTATATCAAATGCAGTGTAAATCATTTGATATACAATTATTTACACTGGACAGAAATGCAGTTCTGTCCTTTGAATATGCACAGAACTGCATTTTGGTACAGAACTGCACCAAAATGCACAAATGAATCATTATAAAAGTGTAGATAGCTCAGACCTATAACCCCAAACTGGTTGCTTTCTGATATAAAACCACGACAGACAAACTTAATGGGTTTGCGTGACCTTTCGTGACCTCCCGGAGTTAAGTCAGTGAGGAATGCCATTAGGCCTAAGTCATGCTAAAGTGCTGCTTTAATGACTTTGACAAAGTGGCTTCTTTTCCTAATAGCTCTGTTCTGTTTGCCTTCCTCTCCTCTCAGGTTTACCTCATCAACGTGACCTACTCCGACTCCACTTCTCACGTCATCTACAGGAGATACAGCAAGTTCTTTGACCTTCAGGTGAGGTAACCCCGGAGTCGTGGAGAGAATGGTGGAACGGCTTTGTTTTAGTTTGGGGTTTTTTGATTGAGTTTTAATGGGAGATCTAATCAGCAGATGGATCATAAATAATAATCATAAGGAGAAGTAAAGGACCTCGCCCAGAAGACAGAAATGCAGGGTTGGGTAATGTCCCAGGAACAGGGGTCTGGAGCGGAGTTTGAGAGAGAAGTTTGAGTATTAAAAAACAGATCTTTTACAGATATGATTCCAAGTTGAACTGGCGATATAAAAAGTGAAAATAAAATGTCATATTTGTAAGTCTCAGGAAAAAAGTTTATGAAAAAGCCTCCTAAGATGTTTTAGTGTTTAATGAATGGCAACAATACATCTGCAGTAGTGACAGAATAGCATTTACGGAATACTTATACTTATATTATACTTATACAGAATACTTATATAATATAAATGATTGCAAATGTTAAAAAATCAAAACATTATTGAGGAGATGCTTGTGGTTATGTTAATTTTGAGTCCTATGACATGTATTCTGTTATACTTCAGATAAGTGGATATACAAGTTTAAATGATATATGTATTTGTATTTATTTAACTGTGGGTTCAGAGATTACCAGTACCAGCAAATATCTTCATTGCCTCAGAGATAATTCCTCAAAGATAATTCCAAACTGAGGGAGCTGGCCTGCACCCTTTTATGGCCATGTTAACCCAGTGATCGTCAGCACATAAGCTCATAAAAGTCCACGTCTGGCTTCTTATAACGCACTTAACCAGTCCTGCTAATGCTCGTTCGGCTGAGTGTTGTTGGTTGTAGAGAAAGGAAGTCCTTTGTTCAGTTGGCTCTTGCTAATAGCCAGGAAAATTCAGCTTGACTTGTGGAAACCCAGCGTCTTTCCTGTCTCTGTAAACATTAGATTTGTGCTGCCTGGGCGGGTTGGTCTGGCTGTGTTAATCTATGAACAGCAACGGGCCCCAGCTGTCCACACACCACCTATGGGACTGCTGCTTAGATAAAGAGGAGAGGTAGGAAGCGCTTGAGATTCAAAAGCAATACACTCTTTTCAAATGTTTCTATACGATCTCTTTAGCACTGGAATATTGTGAGAGTAAACTAGATTCAATTCAATTCAATTCAATTC